>PVKZ01003599.1:0-123696 GCA_004027375.1 Macroglossus sobrinus
GAGAGAGAGTGAGAGAGAGTGAGAGAGAGTGAGAGAGAGTGAGAGAGAGTGAGAGAGAGAGAGAGCGCACGCGCACGCGAGAAAAATGGCCTCTGGTTAGGAGAATCTGGAAGAGCTGAGTAGTGATATTTAACTAGGGAGAACAAGAAGAAATGAGTTAAGTACACTACCCTACACATACATTCTGCAGCAGTTTTTGTCAATGGCTAAGTAGTTTACCTGGCAATTTTCACTTTTCTTTAAAAGTTGGCTTTGGCATCATTTTGCCTAAGTACCTCATTTTTTGAAAGATTTCTTTAAGTTCATCAGTTAGGATGATTTATCTAAGATTACATTTACAAAGTAAAAAGTATTCCCATTTTCTCATTGTTAATTATACCTCCAGGCTAACATAAATAAAATTTTCTAATTACTGTTGTCCACTCTATGAAACTTAGAGCAATGACATTTATAAAACCTATTGGTGGGTGGTAGTGGTAGGGTATCTCATTTGCCATGTGGTGTGTTCTTTCTTCCTCTTTTAAACAGTTTTGTTTCTGTTTTCCTTTTTTGTTTGCTTTCTATGCATTTGAAAGCTATAGTCACGATATTGATGAATACCCAAGCTGGAAATGAAAATTTCATTAACAAATAAAATGTCTGAAATGGTTTTATATATTAAAAGTCAACCTCTATACAGAAAAGGAATTTGTTAAAATCCTAGGAATCACACTAATTCTACTTGTGTAACTTATAGAAAAACAGTGAGATGTAGAGATAAGGTTTACTTTGATTAATTTAAAAAGTGAAGGAAATGTGTCAGGCTACTTTTACTGCCCTATCAATTGTGTGTCTTTAAAGGAAACAGTTACTATTGTACTTCTATAAATTATAGTTGATGTGAAAAAAAGATTTACTTTTAAATATTGATTTGTACTTGCATATCCTCACCACCAAAACGCCAATGTAAAAACCAAGAAATGATTTTGCATTTACAGATAACCCACTAAGAGGTAATAATTTAATCAAAATACATGTATTTTGAGAGTCCTCCAAAGTAATTTTAATGCTGATTTGAGCAAGAGGCATATCAGGAGACATTTACTGGATGGCATTTTATCTTATTTATAAGAAAATAACAAATAGCTTTATCATTGTCATCACCACTACTATCAACCAAGAACAGCATTCAAATAATTTTCTGTAAAAATGAATTGAAGACAGCATGATGCTTAAAGTAAGATCTTGATGTTCCTTTAGGAAATGTCTAGTAAATACATACAGCAAATTATATTTTTCATATTTAACTGGTATATGAGGATACACAATCTGACACAACCAAATGGCAACTGTTTTGTAAAACATGAAACTAGATTAAGTAAAGTTTGGCAGAAAAAATTCTTTAGCAAAATGAAAAACATTTTAATGCAAAAAAAAGCTCTCTCAGCTACCACATATAGTCATACATCTGTCAGGATCATACTCGATTAAAAATTTGCCATAATAAAATCACATAACAAGTTATCAGTCTTCTGGTTGTCCTTGAAAATAAGTTTGTTATTTTTCTATGGGGCAGGAACAAATGCAGGAAGTTACTATATCTATATATGCATGTCTTTATTTAAAGTATATATGTTTTTTAAATTTGCTTTATGCGCATACAAGTATTTATTGCATCTTTAAGTTTACTCATATATATCCCAAATGAAGATATTGTTTGTAAGTGATTTTATTTGTAGAAAAGCAGTATTTGCAAATGTGTGATAGTTTTGAATACATGTTTATTGCTTCCAGTTTCCTTGTAATTCTATGGAAGATGTCACTGAAAGGATGGAAATTAAATACTCTCCGTCTGTGGTGGTGTGATGTTTACAAGTCTTTACAAAGTACTTTGTATTAGTTGCTTGTTCTTCTTATATTTCACATTTTGGATAGGAAGCTTGAAGATAGCTGGTGATTGTACTATATATCGCTAGGCTGCAACAACTCAGTTCAATGAAATATTTGCTTGACCACATCCTCAACACTAATACACATATGTACTGACATGAATAGTCTCAAATAGACAAATGTCAAAATGAACAAACTCTAACCTTCCTTTAAATCCATATCCACGCCCAAGCCTTCAATCATTGTGTCGCCTACCCTAACATCCAAGAGCTTTTTCTTAAATACCGGAGCATTTAAAAACATAAAGTATGTACTCCATTTTACAACCAGGAAGCTTTGTCAGAAATATATTCTCAATAGAGTGGAATGCAATATTTTGTAAGAAAGGCATTTACGATTTTGATGAAGGGCTATAAATCATAATCTACTTGGAAGTTAAGAAAAAGAACACCATCTTATATCAGTTAATTTGGCATCAGAATCCTCACTGCAATCACAAAGATTAGTTACTAGCAGATATTCCATGACATAATGGAAACTCTATGTTTCTTTATCACACCTATATTGAGGAAAACCCGCAAGTGGCTAAAATAGAAGGAACAGTAATTGAAGGACAAAGTTTAAACATGTTTTTAAAGTAAAAGGTAGACATGAGCTTGAAGAAATGTAGAGAGAGAAAAAAAAACATAATGATACTTGTCACCATTCACTAAGATTATAGCTCTCAAGATATAATCTTATAAGATTAAATATTACTTAATATAAAGCAACATAAAGTCTCCTTCAAAAACTAGGGGAGAATTGTCATATACAGGAAATGAAAACATTGTTTTCAATAGTGACCATCAGCAATTAAAAAAAAAAATTACAACAAACAGAATCACCATCATCACAACATGTAGCTAATAGCATCCTTGATTAATACTTTAGTATTTCAAAATGTCCTTCCTATAGGAACTGCTTCTCCTGCTTATAACAGTGTAACTTACTCACAGATAATATAAAGAGGTCTAGTTTTAGGTCCTAGATATCAAACAATAACAGAAACAAAGACAAGCATCTGTCCATATGCTGAGAAGTACTTACGGTCATTGCAGAGTGGCCCACTGAAGGAAGTCATACTACAGTCACAGCTGAAGCCATCCCACTGCTGCAAGCACACACCTTGATTGGAACATGAATCCTCTTGACAGGTTGTGCTGGGCCCTGCAAAGCAATTCAAAAGAAACTTGGGTTCTTTTAAAAATTCCAGTAGTGTTTTAGACATGAGTTAGGTCACATATAGTAGTTGCCAACACCTCGAATTATATGACCAAACTAGTTTTGAAAGTTCTAGTTCACACACCTGAATTAGAAACAGAGAAGCTGTAATATGAAGGTTTTCTAAAGTTTCAAATATAGGACAAAAATCATTATCATAGTAAACTAAACCAACAAATAGTAAAAGCTAGCACATAGCTTCTAGTATAATTATGGTAGCAGGTAATCTCATTCCATCATCAATAATTCTCTATCACCATCTGAATTTTAGAAAAATGCATGGATCTCCTTAACTTCTGATCAATGAATAGAGACACCATGAGAAATAGAGATTATAACTTCATGAAATTGAGATAAGATTGGCAAAATAACTGAAGAGAGTTATGCAAAAATGTCCTAAGGTTCCAGAAGTTTCCCTGCACAAACTATTGATAAAGTTATGATTGTTGAGTGTTTTGGATAGGTATGTTGGCAAGTATCAATTCACATGCTTTGACAATGTCATGCAATTAAACATAAAAATGAATAACTGTATAGATGACATGCCTCCACTAAACATACAAATAAAAAGAATGCTATTCTATTTCTAAAAAATTGTAACTAGAACACTGAAAAACAAAGAACTAAATAAAGGATGATCAAAGCACTAAAGGTAATCACTATACAAACATATTCAAGACTGAAAGCCTTTATGCAAGCTTTGCTACAAAATGAGGTTTCTTACACAATGTTTAAGAAGGGGGAAAATTAAATGTGAATCCAAAAAACAATTACTGCAAAAATGAAAAAAAAATGTTATTTTGAGGTTTCCACTGTGTATTACGGGGTTTCAGTCTTGTTTTATACACACAGGGCTATCTACCTTGCAAGTCAGCTTTCATCAATGCAACTTTGTCAGCAAAATTAAAAAAAAAAGCAAAATATATTAAATGTTAGTAAGCAATACTGAAATGGGGCAAACACAGAATGTTCAGATTCAAAAAGCATGCTGCTATAAAGGGAGAGAGAAATGCTATGTAAAGCAAATTAATACTAAACAGCCATAAATCTTAAGCAAAAAATGAGAAAGCAGTACTTTATTAGAATTTTACTATGTATGCGCATATATATATATACATATATATAATGGTTAATTGAGCTGATGACATGTAATGAAAGAAAATTAAAAGGGCTTCTATATCTTTTCCTCTCTTGGATCGATATGAGTACATTATCAAAGTGACTGCATTGCTTATTTGTGCAGATACAATGTAGATGGTCATTAGCAAACCAATTATCCCTTTCTCTTTTTTTTCCTCTTTAGATCTTTTATTTTGCTATTGCAATTAAGACTTAAAACTATAATGCCAGACATTTGCTGACAGATGAACCTTAGAGTAACATCAAACTATCAAAATGTATATATAATTTGGAGATCAGAGAAGTGCAGGATGGACGAAACAAACTGCAATATAACAAAATCTTTACAAGATTTTGGTTTGGATTGCTTATCTTCTCTCTTACCAGGGTGGTTTATATTGCTTAAGGATTTCAGAGCTGCGTCTGTATTTTCTCTACTTTTGTAACTGTCTTTAACTCTTATAAACTGCCTTATGCATGTTTATTACAATTGAACTGCACCTACAAGGATAAAGGAAAGGGTGAGAAGGGAATGCCATCCACCGGAACAATTTTTTGAGTATAAATTAAAGACGTTTTGTGGTAAACAAAATTTTAAAATATCGAAGTAGACACCAGCCTAATCAGATGTTATTAACAGTGATATCCTTTGCAATAACTGATTTAGTGAATAAATGAGAATTATCTATATTTAGCTTTTGAATAAACTAATTTTCTTGTAAAATGTCTATTTAAACAATCTCCTTACAGTCATATTTCTATTAGTTTTCTCAGTAAAGGTATTCTTCATAGAAAGTTACTGAATTTAGTCTAATGCATGTGAATTTTCACAATTTCAGAAACCATAATTATAAATACTAATTATATAATAATTGTTATAGTAAGAAAAATAGTAGTTGTTAATAATAATAATAACCTCCCAGGCCTGGGAGATCTAAATAGATGCAACAGTTTTTCTCATCTATTGTATGAGAAAAACAAGAACCACTAAATTGCTTAGTTTCTTCCAATTTGTAACACATAAGTGATCTAATGATCTTTAACTATGACATTAGAGACTGAAAATAATTAGTGCTTTTTAAAAAAAAAAACCCTACAGCACTACTCCTTAGCACATCCATTCCTGGGATAAGCATAGTATAATATCAAGAAATGGTACAAGCCCAGTTTGGATCAAGTGCCTTTTTACCAATGGATAGATTTTTGTTTTAACAAAAAATAGCAGAAATACTATGGCCAAAAAAAATGCTGAACTCTAAAAACCTAAAATTGCAATCCTAAAAGGTAATCTTCCGATATTGTGGGGCAGCAACTCAGAGTACCTGCGTTATTTTATTTATTTATTGTTATTTATTGTTATTTTTTTCATTATCACAGCAGTCCTTCTATATTCAGGTATTACAAGAGAATGCATGTTTATGCCTAACAAGACATTTTCAAAATACTCACCTTCTAGACCAACATTTAAACACTGACAGGCATTTGCACAAGACAAAGCCCAAAATTTATTTTCCCCTTTGGTTATATAATGTTCCTTTTATTTCATCACTGAATAAAATTGGAAACAATCCACGAGGACATTTATATTAAGTGGTTAAAAATAAGGATATGTTTAAAAATGGAAAGAAAGTGAAGGTAAAACCACGAACTCTGGAAACCAAAGAAACAATAGCGAAAAGTGGATAGATGCCTGGGCTTTCAAGGAAGGCAAACTTGAGTTCAAAGCTTCTATCATCCACTTACTAGCTGTGTGACTTTAGGAAGATCACCTTACATCCCTGAGGCTTGACTTACTCATCTAAAAAAAAAAAAAAGTCAAGAATATCTGATTTACAGTTTTGAGGATTAAGTAAAATAACATGTGTAAACTTAATGTTACCAGTGCTTAATCAATAGTAGCTTTAATAATTATTTCTGTCACTTATAATGAAGTTTAGGGCTAAATGTTACTAGTCTATGCAAAGAGTGTCTGAATTTAGAAAAAAAAATCACTGACTTTATGTACTGGAGTTATCTTGACTCGGGATTGAGCTTAATTGAGCCTAATTATTGGTGGACCAATGTCCATTAACCTAAAGGGACTTAGACAAGTTAAGTCCCCACCCATAGCTAACGTGTTATAAAAATAAAATGAGTTATTATCAACTAAAATTAGTTAGAAACAAAAGGCAGCAAGTGATCATTTAGGGAAAACCAAGAACTTTTTACATGAAAGAGGCTTAGAGATTTGTAGGTCTTGTTGGGTAGGAACAATAGGAAATATTGACAAGATATTTGGTTATCAAATTCAGACTTTTTCTAGTAATATGAAAGTTAAATGATTCCAATGTGATTTGGATTCAAAATTCCATGAGACAATATTTAGAGAGGGAATTTATTGAGTATTTACAATTTGACCACTAATCATATGTGTATCTCATTAATCACCCTATAACAGGCACATCTGAGATTACTCCTAGGAACCATAAAGGATAGAAATATTCATAAACTACATGTTGTTAATCTTGATGTTGGAATGAAAAAAAAAATCAAGGAAATGTAAATGTAGAGAGGCAGGAGCATAGTAATATTCTAATAAAAAAGGAAAAGGAGATAAAAGAGGGTAAGAATTATTAAAACTCAGATATAAAAGCATCCTAGATGAGGTGAGGAAGGAATGATGTCATAATCCACTGAATGATTTTAAACATTCAAATAGAAGTTTAAGGTTCTCCACAATCATCTTAATCAAATTACTTTTTAGATGGAAAATAATACCAAATATCATTTTTGCTTACACTCTTTCTCAATATATCTTCTTCTCATTAGTTTCCCCTTGTACCCACCCATGTCATGTGCAAGTGGTGGGGGTCATGTGTGTATCATTGGTTTTCATTTCAAACAAAATCTAGGTTGTTTAGCTATAAATGTGTCTGTTCCCACTATTTCTTATAGGTGAGAAGGCACTTACCAAGAAACTTAAAAGACCTATTTTTGAAAAATACTTTCGAAAGAGTTTGTAGTACTTTTATTTTTTAATGTACCTATTCTCGTGGATTAGATCACTTCCAAGAATCAAAGTTATAGCCCACATTTTTATCTATTCACTAGAATTTATTCACGTAACAATTTATTTTCTTTGTTAAGTTGGTAAGAGGAAAAACTGAATTTTCTGTTTTATAGAATATGTTATAGCAAAATCTGAAATAAACAAATATGGCAATAACATAAAAAATAAATTCAACTGAGACTTGCATTAAATAGCCTTATCCTCTGGCAGGATTAAAACACAGTTTGAATGTCAGCTGACTTTTCAGGGAAATATATGTTGCAGAGAGAGAAAAACATTTTCAAATAAAAAAAAATTTCATGTACTTAGGTAATTGCTAAATCTAATGGCATTATTTTGGCTGAGAGGAAATGATTCATAATCTCTTGGATGATAGGGATTCACATATCTTTCTTTGTTTCCATCATGTAAAATTTCCTCATGAATCTAAAATTTTAAAATGGCCCAAACTGTGTTCAACATTAAAGGAGAAGCAGCAACACATTCAGAGCCACAAAATTCAGGATAATGTGATTAAATTACATTTATGGAGGGAGAATTGGCTCAAATAATCTGAGGTGTTGAAGTGAAAATTATCAAAATGAAAGTAGCAATCAAAAAGTACTCCTACAGATCTCAGTCTGATACAAAACACCAAAGAACAGAAAGATACTTGAGCACATTTCTGAAGTATGGAATATTAGCCTAGAGTAATAGAAGAAACCAATTTTTGCTAAAACGAACTGATAATATACAGGAGATACTCATGCTGCTGGGTAGACATAAACCAAACAGTAATTTGAGAATTGTATCTAAACTTCTTTCTTCTGTTATATCCTATTGAATGTAGATTTCAAAAAAACAGCCTAAAATTGTTTTAACACTTGCTGGAATAAGTATTTTTTTTCTCTACTCTAAATGGTAAATATATTTAATGTTATAAAGTAAGCATTGCAGAAATTAGTGATTAACACTAATTTTGGAAACTGTGGAATGAAAAGATGCAGAAAATAATAAGTACCACAGATACAGCTCCTGTTTGACAACAGGCATTAGTGTAGGCTTGCAAATAGTCCAGAAATTGAAGATTTATGGGATGAAAAGTTAAAAACATGAATAAAGATATTTGAGCCCTAAGGTGTGGGTTTGATCAGTTGGCAAAAATGAATTTTGCTGTCTAGAGAGACTTGGTCTCACTTAGATGTGGAACTGGAATTACTAGAGTATGATGCCAAAATCTAGTACCTTCACATCCTCTCTCAATCTGTCCATTGCAGAAAAGAGCATCTGAGATGAGGTCTGGAAGCCGTCCATTTAAATCAACTGATGCCAGGCAGCCTTGAAAGCCCTCCTTGGCATGGACGAGTTTTGGCAAGGATTTGTATGTTTCTTTCGCCACTCCTCCTATATATAAGTCACCTGTGGGAAGATCAAAGTTATGGTCACAAAAGAAACTTGTCATTGACTTTAAACATATAGGGCAGGGGAAAAAATAGTGAGGTTTACTTTTCATTAAATTAACAAAAATAAAGTAAATTTATAACTGTTTTCCTAAAAATACAAAACAATAAAAGCATCTGAATAATATAACACTAGAAGAAATTCTAGAAGCAATTTCCACAGAGAAGTAAATGAGTTTGATGCAGCTTGGCCAGGTAGAAGAAACATGGGCCATGGAGTTGCATATTCCTGCACCGAAATCCGGGCCCAGTTATTTATCAACTCTATGGCTTTAACGATGTATGTTTTGTTTTGTTTTAGTTTCTTTTATCATTAGTAACCTCTAAAATGGTAATAAAATCTACCCCATAGGTTTGTGTGAGAATTAAATGGGATGAAATATAGGAAGTATCCACCAGAGTGAAAATATGTAGTCAACAGGTGTTATGATCAAATCTACCTTCTGCTTAAAGAACTCTGGGTCTTTCAGTTAATCAGAATCTCAAATTCTCTCTAGTGTCTAAAATTACTTTTTCTGCTATGCTTAAGCCCATTATCCTTGCTTGTACCTATCTTATTTACCAGTTACTCCTACAACAGTCTGTATCTACCTGGATATTACATCCTTTTCCAGTTATTTATTAGGTAAAGTAATACCACTTTGAATTATTTATACTGCTCTGGGATCTGTTAAGAAGTTATCAATTATGTTTTTTTTCCTAATTTTACTGTAGTTTCTAAGGAAATGCTTTGCTCTAATTTGTCACTTTGTCATCTTCATGTTTCTAGATTTATTTTCCAACTTTATGGGATGCTACTTAAAAAAAGAAATTGCAATCCATGTTTGATTGTTTCCTACCACAGATTATTAATTGTATCTAGATGGCACTGAGTAGTAATTAATCAATGTGGAATTAACCAATATATGGAGGGTGATCCCAAAATTCTATTATACGCTATTATATACTGACCCTGTTTATCAGTTGTGATTAAAAAAAAACCCCTCTATTTAGCTACTTCTTTGACTTTTTATTGTTATTTGAATTTTCTCTCACATTAACCATTCTTACTTTCTTACAAGCTGACACCTTTTCCCCATTTTAACACAAACCTCTTACACTCCAAATTAAGTTTTCTAGCCCCACTGTGGTATCTTCATGGGACTTGGGAACAAAGAGAACTGATATACGTGCTGATGCTCCTGCTGTTTGTTTAGTCATGACTAATAAAGTCTTTGGTCTCTGACCTAGAAATCTTATGTCTTCTACCAGGATCCATAAAGGAGTAATAAGCTAACCTCTTAGCTTATAGGTAGGGTAAAATCAATGCACAGATGCAAGACTCAAAAGTGTATTCATGTGTACATTGAGCTTGTTTAAAGTCATTTAGCCATAAAAACTGAGAACTTAGGTCCCTGACCTACTAAAGATATAAATGTTACATGAGTATGCCATTAATACTGTATAATTTGCACTGAAGGTACCTCTTAAAATAAAACATCTACTGACTAACCATCATTCTTAATATTAAAGGATACTTGTCCTTGGTTTGAGATGGGATACTATTTTTGAAATATTTTATTTTTTTCCCTCCATATTTTCTTTCTCTTAGTCTTTTCTATTTCAAGCCATTGTATTTTAGTTGCCTCAGTGAAGGAATATGAATTGTAAACCAAAGATATAAAATTATCTTTCTGCATTTGAATCTTAAAATCCAAGACTCTTAGAGAAGTGAAATAGAATATACAGGCAATTGCATGAGAGGAGTAAAGCTTTCCTGCCTCTCGTGTGGGTAAGCAGGAGATAAAGGTAGAAGAGAAGAAATGCGAACACAGTAGTTAATGAATGACAAAAAGAGAATGCAGTACTCTAATAGGAGGGCTGAGCCATGGTTGATGTCAAAACCTCAGGTAGATTTACAGGGTAATGTTAATCTGTGTGAATTTCCTCAACAGAACCCAGAGGCAACAGTGAGATCTTTAAGGAAACATGGCTGCACGGTGGATTTAAACATGCTGGGAACTTAGGCAGCCTCACAGAACTTTCCATATTCCGCAGGAGTGTGGGAGCAAAAGAACAATTCCTGGAGGCACAGAAACAAGCAGAAAATGGCTGACCTGACGGGATTGCGCTGTGTAGCAATTCAATGGGTACCTGAGCTATGAATATAGAATATTCAAGATCAGTTCCTATGCAATGTACCTCCCCCAAAATTGGTACAATGAGCAGTCCCTCACCCTAATTTAGACACAATTCCAGGGAAATAAAAAAATTAAAATTGCCTGAGATTATATTTTAATATTCAAAGGTACATATTTTATAGCAGTCTTTATTACTGTCAGAGATTATATTTTTACTCTACCTCAAAAGAATCAGAGCTCAAAATAAAAAAAGTTATAGAAAAAAATAGAGAAACTTAGCTTCCTTGCACATCTGAGATTGTGGTCTGAGATTTATACTGTTATATGTCAAATGTCAATGTAAGGAAATGGTCCTATATTCATTTATTAAAATAAATTTGTTAGGATATTTCAGCTCTCCTCCAGGCCTAATGAATGTAGTATTAGAGAACAGTGGGGGTTTGAGCAAAGAATTCTTGGCACTGCTTCAGGCTTTTCAGATGTGGAATTCATTACTGAAAGTTAAGTATGGACTGCTATATACCGGATAACCAATTTTCCTCCCTCTGATTATAACCTGGAGGAGAGAGATTGTTTTTGTCTTGGTTCTTCTCATAGTACCTAGTACTGGCCTATAAGCTTAGTACACACTGAGCAAATATTGTCAGCCACCTGATGGATTGAGGTCACAGTAGAAAAATAAAAAAAGAATGGCAAGGCAACAAATGTGGAGAGAGCTGATTATAAAATGCTCGTATCCTTTACCCACTTCCTGCCACAATCCTATTTTTTCCTATTAGCAATCTTACTTGCCTGAACAAATTTTTAAAGCCTATTGAGAAAAGCAGTACTCTTTCCCTTGTATTATTAAGGAGCAGAAAATATTGATTCAAGAGGTGCAGGATGTAAGCCTCAAACATAGAAGGTGGATAAGGTTGGCTTTATAAGTAGGGGAATCATTCTCATTTTCATTACTGAAGCTGCACTTAGCATCACTACTTAATACTGTCTTTATAAACTCTTCATATAGCAGAGAGTGGTCTAAAGTCCCCTGTTGGGTTTCCATATGAAGAGAACAAAGAAAACTCTTAAGTGGCTTGAGAGTTGTGTAACATTAGCACTTCATCAAAGATGCAGCTTCTTCTTTTGATTCTTGGGGTGATAGAAAGAAAATGACCCATTAGCACTAATGGATCTTGCATGAAACATCCTGTGCATGAGAAGGAGAATATGCTTTTTAATGACCCTTGTGTGAACAAGAGCCAGGATGGACATCTCCTAAGAGCCAGTTTCCTATAGACTTGAAGCCATTCTCCTACCACTTCTGCAAGCTCTATGTGTTTTCTATTCATGTTCTTTAAGCCATGTATGCAATTGACAAGGCAACAATGAAGTTGTGGCATTTTTAGCAGAAGATGCAGAGAACATATATAAAGCCAGATAGCCTCAAATATTTGGTGAATAGGTTTTTAAAAGAAATCTTATATACATATACAAAATATCTGAGGTGATACCACAAATATCCATTCCCTAGTTGTTGGACAGTAATGAACAGGGAATAGTGCACAGGCTTTTTACTTGTGTGTGTCTACAAACCCTGACTCTGCCACTTACTGGTTGTGTCAGTGAAGGCATGTTGTTACATAACTTCTTTAAGAGTCAGATTCATCATCTGTGAAATGGGCTAACAATGCCTACCTTGTAAGGCTGTAAGAAATATAACAAATGAGTATAAGCATTGGGTATAATGCATGTATTTGGCACACAGATGCTATTAGTGTTGTTGTGTTGGTATGTATGGTAAGGACTATGTATTTGTGTATTTCATTCTATGTTGATTGCACTGAGAGATTCCCAAGAGTAAGTCCAGGTTGTCCCCTTGTTTCTATTATAACTGGAGCGTAATATGTCAAATTTACATGTCCTTACAAATGGCCAACAAACATATGAAAGGATGCTCAATATCACTAGCTATTAGGAAAATGCAAATCAAAACCACAATGAGATACCATCTCACAGCTGTTAAAATGGCTATTATCAACAGAACAAGTAAGAACAAGTGTTGGAGAGATGTGGAGAACAAGGAACCTCCATACACTGCTGGTGAGACTGCATATTAGTAAAGCCACTCCTGAAAACAGTATGGAAGTTCCTCAAAAAACTAAGAATTGATCTATCATATGATCCAGCAATCCCTGTACTGGGTGTTTACACCCAAAACTTGAAAACATATATCTGAAAAGATATATGCCCACTGATGTTTATAGGAACATTATTCACAGAGGCCAGGATATGGAAGCAACCAAAGTGCCCTACAATAGATGACTGGATAAAGAAGTTGTGGTACATATATACAATGGAATTTTACACAGCTATAAGAGATGAAATACTGCCATTTGCAGCAACATGGATGGATCTTAAAATAATTACACTAAGCAAAATAAGCTGGACAGAAAAATTAGAAAACCATGATACCATTTACATGGAGAATATAGATCTAAAAGCAACAAACATGACAAGCAGACTGGTGGACATGGACAAAAGATCAGTGGTTACCAGAGTGTAAGGGGCTGGGGAGTAGATGAGGTAAAGGGGGTCAATTATGTGGTGACAGAAAGAAATCTAATTATGGGCAGTGAACATATAATGCAATATTTATATGACTTACTGGTGAATTGTATGTTAAAATTTATTGGATTTTATTAACCAATGTCACCATAAGTAAAAAAAAAAAATGTCTTATTTTACTTGATTTAGTTTGCAATCATTTGTGTACTTGAAGTGTGTCTTGCATTACACTATAAGCAGCTCAAGAGGCTCCTCTGACATACTCAATTCAAAACCCAATAGCATTGAACCTGGTAACATAAACAGGACAAGTGCTTAATAAATATTTTCTAATTTGATATATAGAGATTATGAAACACAATGCTATGAAGCACAAGGAACAGGCTGTAAGATTCATTATAAATGGGCCCTATAAAATCAGAAAAAGCTTTTATGGACTTTGTAAGGTAGAGCATCAAAGTTTAGACCATAAGAAAATATAGGATACATTATATTGCAGTGACATAAATACGTGGCAGGCATGGGTAACAGCACAGATATACCATGAAGACAAAATGAATACAACATTCAAGAAAGAATATAAAAATTCAGACTTGGCTGGAAGAGAGAAATTTTCAAAGGGGCTCTGGTAAATAGTATTACATAAGTAAAATTAAAAGACTTGAGTAACATGATAGAATTTATAACTACCGGTTTAAAAATAAAACAAAACAAAAAATGATAGTCTAAAAATATAAGCCACACAGGCTAGGAAACAAGAGAACTTGAAGTAATAATAATTTGGAGAGAAGAGATAAAATTACATTTAACATTAAACATGTGAAATTTTAGTAGTAATGTCCTATAGGCATCAGATAATGTAAATCGGGAAGAGACGGGCTGAAGACATGGCTTGGGAGCCTCAACTAAAAGCAAACAATGAATTGTGAAAAGTTTTCCCCTCTCTTAAAACATGGATCATAAGGCAATTAGAGTAAAGACTCCAAGCTCAACAAAATGCAAGTGGCAAGGTATAATTAGTTCTTCTAGTGAGCTTTCCTGTTTATTCACATGTATTTTTTGGTGCCTCTTAAACATCTCACCTTCATTCCAATTTTAAAAAGCGTATATAAAAAGGACAACTACTTTGTAGATTTGGTTAGCTAAAACTCTAGAGAGACTTAAGGAGTTTCCTGCAATCTCTCATAAGTGGCATTTAGAAAAGAAAAAAACTTTAATATATACTGCTTTACTTTTCTTATGGCTGGACTGAAGAATATACAATTCCAGAGGCTTTTGATATGAGGGCATTGGACTTTGGACAGCAAATTTAGAACAACTCTAACTTTCCTCTGAATTTTTGTTGTGATTGGCTAGTAGAAAAAGTACACATAGGCTGAGCTAGTTTCTGAAAGTTATTCCGCAGGACAGGTGTGTTCCCTTACCCCAGAAAACAAACTCTGCCCGCAAATTTTTATCTTTAATTTTAATCTTTTGTTGCATATGCACAAATGAACATCTGCAGGTCAGATCTTCACCATATTATACCTTAATACAGCTTTTCTTTGGGAGACAAATAAAATCTAAACCTCTTTATATAAAAGATGTGCCCTGTTAGAAGAAAAATCATCTATAATTGCTGAGGAAGAAACACTCATTTATTTACTTCGGTTTTTGTTTTATTTGTTTTTTGTTTTTGTTTTTGTTTTTGTTTTTCTTTTGAGGGAGGAGAAAGCCAAAGTCACTATCTCCTATGACTGCTTAAATGTTAAGTTACTGAAAGCAAAAGCTTGGGAAGTTATCAATATTTCTCTAATACATTTGAGCTTAAGAGTAGACAAATGGTAACTTATAACAAACCACACTTGGGATTGAACATTAGGAACGGTCTAAGACCATGTCTAAGTTCAGAGCACACCAAATATAGAAGTCTGAGTTGGCCATTCAAGTAGATGTTTTGCTCTGAGATCTGTCTTTCATAGATCTCTATGAAAATTATCAGGTTAATTTCAGAAACTCTTTGTTAAAGAGATGCTCAGTGCTCACCAGTTTGATTTATCTACTATCATTTAACTTATAATATCTTAGCCTTCCTTGGTATATAAAAATTTTAATTCCAGAACAACCTGTTTTTCTTCTGTAGGAAATACCTGTCCAGGCATTCTAACTTCAGCCTAAAATCAAACCATCACTCCTTGTCCCAGCACACACACATTGGGAAATGATGTTAGACTTACCTGTTTTATAGCAATCGTATTTCAAGTCCCTCTGCTACCCAAAATGAAATTTAAAAATCATTAACTCCATTCTGTATTTCATATCTTACATTCAAATTATTGACGAGAACTGATGAAACTGTGCCAATACTTCAGACATTCGTCCCTCCATTTCCATTTCCTTTTCCAGTTCTTGTCTACCTTTCCCTTTGTATACTTTTCATGCAGTAACTTATTATCTGGTGTTCCTGCCTCCACACATCCTCCTCATCAACTTCATAAAAGTCTCCACATTGTACCTGATTTCTTCATTACCTCCCTCTCTCTTCTAAATAAATCCTGAAGTTAATGTTCAAGATTTTGAATTACCTAGCCTCAGTAACTTTTTTTAAACTTTGAACAATCTTTCTTCAAGAACTTTTGCCAGGCAGAGAGTTAAGAGAACATCAATCCTCTCCCTGTATCATAATCTTTAGTCAAACAGTATTTTTTTCCAATACTACATGTTCATGTTGCTCCATCACTCTTCACAGTGCATATTACTTCCATCATAAATGCCTTTTCTCTTCCAATTTTCCAAAGTACTAATCAATTTTGAGGACTCATAGCAAATTCTACCTTGCTAATGTAGTCCTGTTTCCGCAGTCACAGGCAAATCTGATCTTTAAAACCCCATAACATTCTGAACCTCTTTGACAATGACCCTTTTTTCCCCACAGTTCTTTGTGCGAAGGTCTTGTATTCCTATTATTTTATAAATTTTTTGAAGAAATGAACATGAGCTATGCATCTTTATATTCTCGTTTACACTTAGTAGGTATTTAATAATTATCTTTTGACTCACTGAATATAAATTAGCAGTTTGCATTCAGCAAATAATCACTTAAACAATTAGGACATAGGGAAGGTTTTATGGTTACAACACTTATTTATTCCTGTTCCCTCCACCTGAGAAATAATGAATTGTGGGGAATTTTTATTCTGCTGACCCCCTTTTTAAACACACAGGTGAAGTCACCCAATTTATTAAGAGAATTTAATGTAGTGGCATTTTTTTCCATTTGGATAGAATAATTCATGATCAATTTCAACTGACATATATTGAGTATATAGGTATAGAGAGGCAGATAAAGACAAGTACAGAAACAGTTTAGGGCATCAATATGTAGTAATGACAACCTCTTCATGAGTCGTCTTCTGCAGTTAAAATAAGTGCCAAAATCCTGGTGGGAAATTAAACTTCAGTCAATCCTGGCCCTCTACTGCATTCTGTCTCTGTCCATTCTGTCACTCTATGAGTTGTCTCACCTACAAAAATGACCTCACTCATGTGGCCTCCCAATAGGCATGTGTTGCACTATGGACACTTTATTTCTCCAGACTCTTCTACTCTGCCACTGTTATCATACAGAAAGGCATGCATGCATTCATTGTGTGTGGCCACAGAACAGAGCCAAGCTAACTGAATGAAGCCCTGATGCTCTGCCCTGGTAAATGTGTTACTCTCTATTTGTACTTCCTATGGGTTTGTGGATGCCCCACTCCATCTAGCCTTTGGGCTGCCACTCAAGGACTCCTGAGTTTTGAGTCCTTTTGGTCTGCTACAACTACCTTATTTTCTTGCCAGCCACAGGTATTCCTGATTCTAAAGTAGGTACCCATATCCAACAGTACATTATTTTTGCTAAAAAGACTTTGGATTTTACAAAAATCACTAAATTTAAATGTACAAAATGCTGTTTGATGAGAGAGGGCCTCTTCCCTGCTCTGCCTCCTTGGTAATCAGCATCAAGAACTGCTATGGTCAAAACCAGAAAAAAGACTTTATTATTATAACAATAATTGGCATTGGTGTAGTACCCTAAACTTGACTGAGTACTTGCACATGTTTCATTTGGTTTTTCCTTGGTGAGCTAAAAAATAAAGGTTATCATGGATGCATGTCACACATGAAGACACTATGGTTCAAGGCACAACACCAGGAAATGGCAAGATTTGATTCCAAGCCCAGGTCTCCTGCAACCATGATAATTTTCACTTAATTTGCACTGGTTTACACACTGTGTACTCCAAATGGTAAGCAGCTGACTGGTATAACTCTATCACTACAAAATATGGGAATGTTTTAGAGTAGCTTGTCCAGTGGAGAAAAGTAATGGTAATAAATGTTAGAAGGAGTCCAAGAAAATTAACAGATTCCTGGAACAATGGGAGATCTATCTGCAAGTTGAGTAACCTCATGAAGACAAAGTGAATTTGCTTCCATAATCATAAATATTAGGTATCTGATGTGGAGGTATAATTATTAAGACTCCCAAATTTAATTTTTAGCTATGACAGCTACTTTTCAATTGTCTCTCACAGAGAGACAAATAGGACACCTGCATTCATCCTTGGCCCAACCTAATATCTGTATGTGAACAGGTCAGGGAACTCCAATCAAGTTTGAGCTCAGACCTTAATGTTATCCTATAGTGAGCCTCTGAGAGTTAATATTGACATTATAGTTCTGGACAGGACAGAAAATGCTTTCAATATTCTGAAATTTGTTTCTAGCTGATATTTTTAAAATAAAATTGCCCAAGGAGAATTCTTTTAAAACTATGATTATAAAACTTACAACATAAAGACAGATTTTGTTGTTGTTTGGCCAACATATTGAGAGGGATAGCTGGTGGGCATGTTAAATGGGAAATAATAAAATAAAATTGCTATGGAGGTATATGTGGTAATCCATCTTCTTTTAAACCCACTCTATGCCAGTGACACTGTGGCAGATGGGGTATGAATTCAGGCATATAAATTCATGCCAAGCTAACTTCATCTCATGGGTTCATAAATTTACCTTTAGGTGATAAAAGCGTTAAAATATTTTCATTATTTTTCCTTTTTCCCCCTGCAAGTGACAGCCAGTTTAGATATTTTTGACATCTTTTAGCAGAAGACAACCCTGTCACCATTTCGTGTTTCATTTCCTCACTCACTGTGATACTCTCTGGGACTGCACACAGCTTACAGAGGTTCTCGATCTCACAAATATTGTTACACCTTACACATGCACAGTGCCTCATTTAGAATTGTGCTTTGCCATCTCTTATTCCATTTGATCCTCATACCAACTTTCACAATTGGCAGAAGAAAATTATTATTATCCTCACCTGACAGATGAGCAAATTACCCTTTGGAAAAGGTACGTTATCTGCCCCAGGCAATACAACCAGCACAAGAAAAAAATGCACCCAACTTTCAGGTTACCTTTTTTTCCTACTGCACCACACTGCTTATTTTTACTAAAAACTGTCTAGTGACAGAAATAGAATAAGTGGAGGAGTATAGAAATGACTGTTCTGGATATTAACATATAACTAGGAGACCAGTAAGAGGACCCGTGAAAACCTGTTATCTTTGAGATTTTGAGCTTTAGATAACTATTTAGCTTTCTTTTTCAGAACAGTTTTTCTTATTTCAAAAAAAATTTAATTTTTCTATTTCAAAACAAAGGAACATTTATTTTGGGTGGGGATGATCTATTGGTATACAGGGTAGGTATAAAATAGCTGCTCTTCTCCATAATAATTGCCTGTTTAAAGCAGGTCAAGAAAATGGCACCTGCTCTCAATTCAGATATATAGAATAAAAGAACATAAAGCCATCAGTGGTTTCTTAGATATACTGAAAGTACAATAAGACACAGAGCACATAAAAAACCTTTAAAAACATTGACAAAAAGCTTCTAAAATATTATGAGCTTCATTGAGTCGAATCAACTTATTTTTTCTTAAGTACCTAATCTTTTCTGTATTTTTTCAAAGAATAAATGTCTTCTGTGCCCCAAAAAATGAAATATTCTTAATTAGGTCATCCAGACCCAATAGAATAGTATAATTCCTTAGGGCATATCTCCAAACACTTTTTTCTTCCAATATGTATTCTTAAGGAGAAATGCAAATAGTTAATTGCAATGATCAAAAAAGGGGGCAGGAAGTATGGGGAATTTTCCCTAAAGGCTAACAAAATGGAGGGCTTTAGCAATTGAATTAACCAGCCAATAGTCCTCTGGTACAAGCTAATGATTGATTTGCAAATCTCCAATCATCCAACCAAGTACTCTATTTTCCGGGGCCTGTTTTAAGTACCTATAAATGCAAATGTTCTATAGACTACATATTAAGGGCATAAAACAATTAAAATTTTTTGGCTATAATATTTGAAGAAGGCTTTAGGGGCTAAGGAAATAGAACCAATATATAGGTTATACACAAAGCAAAGGGATAGGAAGAGTATGGAAACTGAAAATAGAAATAGCTAGTTCTTTTGCAATTACTAGAAGTGAAATTTTCAGCACTATATAATGTAGTAATATAGAAGTTTGAAGAACTAAGTTATATATGAAAGAAGAAATATTTTATTATTATATGGCATCCCCCCAATGATTCACTCTAGATACTCATAAGAAATCTCTTTTAATATGTTGGCAAATATATATAACAGTAATATTTAAATACTTCTATAGTCCTGAGTGTAAATTCTATTTCTAAATAACTCCGCCTTTCTGAGTCTCCCTTTTCTCATCTGAAATAAGAGTACTAATATCTCTCTCATCTAATTGTTATAAAGATTAAGAGACCATATCTGTGAAATAGAAAAGCAAAACTGAAGTTCTGACAGAAGTGCCAACATTAAAGATATAAAATAATGGGAGTCTAAGACAGATACCAAAATGCAAAATGATAAAATACTGGTTCTCAGCACATGAATCCTTCAATTACATCAAGGACAATGATATCACTGACATCATCATCATCATCATCATAACTATAAAAGGGTTCAGGAATTGAAAAGAAAAATGTCTAAAAATATTTTTTGAGATAAGTCCTACTATGCAATAAGTTTTCACTACCGTCCCCTGAAGGGAGACTGCATTCTAGCCCTAAGCTTAGTGAGAAGGCTCTCAGGCCTAGAGAACTTGTTTTGTTTCCTGCAGTTGGGGGATACAAGACTGCAGGTGCCTAACATATTAAAAAAAGTTTTAAATAGCCTGTGGCAGCAGAACGTACATGAAAACACTGGGAATGGGCTGCACTTCCAAAGCTCTCAGGACTGAGGAGGCAAACAATGCATGACAATTTCTCACGGGCAGACATGGGACCCATGTGTAATGAGGGCAAGCCAGCAGAACTGCCTGGAGACAGAGTGGACCCCAGCAGTCTGAGGCTGTGTGGACGGAACAAAAGGCATGACCACTCCACAGAGGTTACAGGCAGAAGGTCCCAGCCAAGAAACCTTGGATGAACTCAGGAGATCACCATGAAAAAATGAGTGAGCTTTAGGGATCTGCCAGACTAGGAGACTGAACATCACTTAAAGTCCCTAGTCAATAAGCTATGGAAAAACGACAGCAGGAAGGGACAGAGTTGAACATAATCCTTATACTGCCTGTGACTGGCCAAAGTAGACTGCAGCCCCAATGATCAGTTCTGATTAGTCATTTATATTGGGCAATTTTAATTTTTTTAAATTAAAGTTATGTTTTATAATAAAAAATGATTATAGAATCATCTTAAAAATAAGCTCAAACATTTCCTCTAAATGGATATATGATACAAATACTTCAACACAATACATTTTAAAGTGATGGTTTGAGGTAAAAAATACTATAGCTTGATTGTATTCAAACATCATACTTATCTAATAATTTCACATATAAACCTTTAACAGTTTCTGGACTCTAGGTACTCAATAAATGACATTATTCATCTAGTTATGATGATGACAACAATAATGAAAAGAGTTTACTATAAAATAGCTCTGAATATAAAACAAAGACCAATGCCAGGACACAAGACAATTTCTCAAAAAGACACTCAGTTTTGCATACTACCCTGTCTCTGTGAATGATTCACATCTGTGTCCCAACAAAGGTACAAATAACTATGTCACAGACCATCAACTTTCTCAGAAATAGGTGGAACTGTGCATGTGAAATTTATAAATTTCACTGCATTAGTAGATCTTAAAGTGCTTGTTTAAAAAGTCCCTGACTCCAAGGGGGAAACCAGTGGTGGGAGATCTCAATATTGTGTATTGGGGAAAGGTGGAGAGTGATGGCAGCATAGGAAGGAGGGGACCTCGTACAGCCTGGCTAGGAAGGTTAAAAAGCAAACTTAAAAAACCTGAGAATGCCAGGCAAGCTGTCCTGTGCCAGGGTAGTTATGGGAACGAGGCCGAAATATTGTCAACACCTGCCAAGTGCAGGTGAGCCTTATGAGTCTCCTCTCGCTGTAAACCCTTGAGCTTCAAAAAATATACTGGTTGATTTCATGCATTGTTGTGGGAATTGAATGAGATCCCATGTGTAAAATATTTATAATAGTGCATGGGATGTGATAAGTCCTCAGAAATGGTTAAAATACTTATTGCTATTTAATATTACTATCATTACTAAGTAGGTGAGATGTTTAACCTCCCTAAGTCTTATCTTTGTTTCATCATTTGTATCATCAGCCTAAGTACAGCGACCCCAACAGTTTGTCATGAAAATTAAAGAGATAACATATGTAAATCTCTTAGCTTATTCTTAATAAAGGGTGGATGCTGATGAAAATGATGGTGATGCAGCTTTCCTAGACACACATGAAAGAGCGATTCTATATCATCCAAGTTCATTTGACCCCGAAGTCCATGTCCTTAATTATACTATATTGCTTCTTGCATTATCCTTAAGAAAAACTACAATAATTAATTGTAAAGGCCAAGAAAGGGCTCCTTTTAAAAGCAGACATAGAAAACCACACGAATGTGGCATTAACAAGAAAAGCCTGACTGACCTAATGAGATTCCTTCAAAATAGCTCTGGAAGTACCCTCCAGGGAATGAAAACAGTGGGCTCGCAGCAGCATGGTGCCATTAAAAAACATGTTTTCCTACATGAATAAAGATGGCAGAATTGGCTTTGAAGCATCTCTACAGTTGTAGAGGTGACTGTCCTAAGCCCACCGAACTTTCCAGTTTATTCTAATTTTGACCCAGGGTTCAGAGGAATTGTGCAGGAGCAGGGGTAAAAGCTGTTTCCCTTTGGGTCATGGTGAAACACAGCTGGGACCACATTATTACTGAACTCAAACTAAATGGGATCGATGATGAACAATGGTAACCCTACCCAAATGTCAGCGGAGTCTCTCTGTTCTTTATAAATCTACAGGAGCCTTGTTCAAATCTTTCTAATTCCAGAGAATAAAAATCGAGCATTTCCCGGAAGGCTGTGATTCCTGCTTCTGGCTTTCATATCCCATGTGCTACCTCTGATTCCAGAGCAGCACAGTCTCTGTCCACCCACAAAATAATTTTGTTCACCCAATCATTTATGAGATTAGATACATGAACATTTTGGTACACTGTTCCAAATGCCTAGCTTTCTACCATCTTGATGATTGCAGTCCCTACTCCCAACCTCTAATCCAGGGTAAAACAACCCGATCCCTTGATTTTTTTCATAGCAGCTTATAGATCATCTTTGGTGGCTTTGATGGCTCCACATACACCCCAAGTATCCTGTACAAATAATTCTTTAAACAAATCCAGGGCAGTCATATTGTCCCATGCTGGTCGTAGGAATGAGTATTCCAACAAAATCTACTCTCCCAAGATTTTGGCACCTGACTCCTGAACTCATGTGTGTCCCTCTTGGGTATCTTAATTGGTCAGGGGTGGAAAGCCAGATCTGGGAAAGCCAAGTTGCCAATGCTTGTGAAAGCAGAGAGAGCCAGTGTGCAGATATGGAAAATACTGAGGGAGTGCTCATTGGACAGCTGAGAGAAGGCAGTGCACAGCTCCCGCGGAGACCAAGAAAGGTAAAGATGCTGGCGTGTTGCTGACCGCTTTCCTGACTATGGCTCCAATGAAGGCCAACCTTAAACTTTCTATTTTTTGCCTTTGGCTTCCTTGAACGCTATACCCTGGTTATCTCCCTCTTTTTTACTTGAATTAGTCTGAATGGGTTTATGCTTCTCATAACCCAAAGACCTTTGTCTAATTCTCCCTTCAGGAAAAAAAAAAGAGAGAGAGAGAGAAAGAGAGAGAGAGAGAGAGAGAGAGAGAGAGAGAGAGAGAGAGAGATCGAGATCTATGGACCACACAAACTCTGCAGACTTACAATTTCCTTGAGTGAGAGAGAGCCTGCTAAGCTTGCTTTCCCAGATGTCTCTAACATATGGAACTTTTGACCAAGAAGCTCAGCTTCTAAGAAGACAGCTACGCTTCACTCCTGGTATATCCTGAAGATGGATGAGCACTGATGAGGCTAAGATCTTCTGAGCAGTCACCTGACTCTTAAGAACTCAGCTCTGAACACCTGCAGGCATTTTCTTCTCTATAGCATAAATATCACCAGCTTTAAGAGATCAGCTTATCTAATCACTGGCCTACTGGGACACAGTAAATTGGCACCTGTCTGAAAAGCATTTGACCACTGGGTTCAGATCTCAGGGAGCCTACACTTCCCTATGGGAGGGCTGGGAAAAGCTATCTTTCCTGGTGCATGACCTCCTCTCAGCTATGCCAAGAACACAAACCAAGGCCTGTGGTGGTCAGAGCTCAGCCAGTGTTGTGGGTGAGCAGAAACCAGCAACAGGGCTTTAAACACCTGTATCACCTACCCCGAAAACAACTACAAATGGAAAGGGTTGGGGCCATCAAAACTGCACCAGAAAAAGCCAAGAGATGACCTACAATTTCCATCTTGCACCCGGGGCTGGTCATAGGGATGGTCTTCTCCAGTGAGTCCATAGAAGGTCTCAGATTTCTTTTCAAGATGTTGCTCCAAGCTGTCACTTGAGGTTAATCTGAGCAATAAAACTTGTTTTCCCTAGTCTATTATAAACAATATTGAACTGAGAACCAAAAGACTAGATATAATACACTAACTAGCTAGTCGACTGAGCACTTTCCTCTAATTTGTAACAGGAGTGAGTCAGACCACATTGCCTCCGAGATAAGTGATCCTAGTGGTGGAAAGATAAATTTCAAGTAATAGAGTTGGAGGGACTGAAGAAAAACAAACAGAAAACTATGCCTTTTGTAAAAGTATTCCAAAACAATCATAATGGGTCAAGAAATTTTTTTAAAACAGTTGTTGGTAGGGAATAACCCACTTAAAAGGCAGTCCTGTAAACTGGCCTAAACTAGTTATGGAGAATCAGAAGGAAAAACTTCCAAGACAAATGTTAACTGTGGGTAAAACGACTGGGCACAGAAAGAGAATAATATCTCACTAGGATGGGGATGAGAGGGACTAAAACAAACTGACAAAAGCATTGTAGGAAAGATAATAGATGAGACTGATTTCTGCAAAGCCCGGGAGTTCCACAGAAATATTAGGGGAGAAACAATAGTTTCATATCTCAATGCTTGTATAGAAAAAAAGAGTAAAAATATGTTAAGCCTTTATGTATTCAGCCTGATTGTCCCTGTTGCACACATGATGATTGCCTTCAAAATGGTCTCCTTCTCCCCACTCCCCGCAAACCTCAGTCCATTCTCTGCTCTACAGTGCATCATGAACACTCTTCTCCTTATAATCCTGTAATTCTGCCCTCTCCTCACCTTCTAGCACTGCACTCAGGGCCCTTCTGAATAAGTAAATCACCCTCCTCCATTCTCTGAGAAATCACAGAGAACCTTCCAGCCTGCAGCCCCTTCCCAAGAGGTCATCTTTCAAGTTCACATCTGAGACCATGCAAACCTACCTCCCTGTTTACAGCTACGTGGCCTAAGGAAGTGAGCCTGACCAGCAGCAGCAGGGCGAAAGCCCATGAAGTTGTATGCTGGACAGGCTATTAGACAGATAATGTCTTCTGGAGAATTTGAAAGTGATTTGAAGAGGAGAGGAGGCAGAATTGAAAACACACACAGGAACAAAAGCAACAAGCAGAAGCCATGAGGCAGAAGAAAGCAAGGATAGGAGAAGCCAGGAAGCGGGAATGATCACAGCGAGAATAGGCACAGTAGTCAGAAGGTGGGTAGTGGATCTCGCTAAATTAGGGGCCAGAGGTTATATGTAACTAAGGGAACACCTAAAAAGGTTGCTCTTGAGATTCCAGTATGACTTTTAGAACAAAGTTCTTATTCTCTGTCGCCTCATGGCTCAGCAGCTGAAAGGATTTGTCTCTTACTTCCAAATGGATCCTTAAAATAATCTCCCATTAACTGAAATAATGCAAGTAAATCTTTTTTCCTTACAAACTAAAAAAATTAAATTATCAATCACTCAGTCAATCTAAAAGCAATAGCCTAACCAGCAAGACAACAGGAGCTTCCTTCCATCTTTTGCTTTAAGGCTAAGCTCAGAGTCAGACTCTTAAAGTTTTGTATTTGAACAAAGTATCTAGTCAAGGCTGGTGAGCTATCAAATGTCTATGGCTGCATACACAAAGCTTGGAATAGCATCTGGATCACTCAAGTACTGCAGCAATGATATATCAAATAGCAACGTTAATAGGTAGAAAATGAGGTCATTGGTGTTATGTTTAGGATTGGAGCATGTAGGTAGTTGAGTAATAGAGACTAGTGTGGGATCCTGATGAAAAAAGCAAGAACACTACAGGCCTGCCTCAGAGATGTTGTGGGTTTGGTTCCAGACCACCACAATAAAGCAAGTATAATAAGTGAGTTATAATCTTTTAATTGGTGGAGGCTCTTGCCTTCAATTTGTAAAAAGAATAAAAAAAGTAACATCTGTGAAATGCAATAAAGCTAAGCACAATAAAACAAGGTATGCCTGCATTTATCTTTAATTTTTTTTCCTTAGAGATTGAATACATTTGAAAAGAAAGTCCTTTTTGGGCTGTTTCTGATTAGGGAAATTTTTAGTGGCTTGGTAGCAAGATAATAGCAGGTGGTTGCTTTCAAGGTAAATTTAAAGAAGCATAAGAGGAAGGTTTTAGAGCAGATAACTGTCTGGTAAGAAAGGAACAAATAAGATAGGAGACAGAGGAAGAGCTCACTCAAAGTCCTCAGGAATTTGGGGTCTGAGAGTACTAACAAAAGGAAAAGCTCTGCCTGGGCTGACCCAAATGTGGCCTGTAAATGAATTATTCACTTTTAAGTAGTTTTGCTAATTGGCCACCTGAGGGCACTGTATTCTATGCACCTAGGAATCTGATCTCTTCCCCCCATCAAGTAAATTATCCTCAATTTGCTAAAAGAAAAACAAGTTATGCTTTAAAGAAAGATATCAATTAAAAATGGGGGGCAAAGACGATCCTATCTCCCTATCTTTGTTCTTAAACTAGATTAATAAATGAGCAAGACTGACCTCAATTCAAGTCCCTGGGTAATTATAAGGATTAAATAAAATAACCTGATTTAAATCTACTAGAATTTAGTAGGGAGTCAATAAATATTAGTTCCTGCCCATGTACACACATGTAAAAACATACACTTTTGCTAAATACAAGAGAAGGAATGTAAGGAGACATTGCACTGACCCTTTATCTCTCTGAAGGGGGTAAGACTCAGAAATTCCACAATGAATGCACAGCTGTGCTAGAAACTCATTCCAGAGAGCAAATTTATGCTGCTCTTTTCATTGCATGTTGCAGCTTGTACATAATAGCCAGAGAGAATAGTACACAAACAGCTGGGAAATAAAGATGAAAGCAAAACTGTATCAGCAGGGAGAGACACAAACCCCCTGAGAACACAGCAGTGCCATGAAAGATAATCTGAACAAGGTCACCTGGGTAGAATTCTTTTTCTCAGGGATATATCATTAGACTCCTCCTTTCTGGTCATCTCCATCAAAGTCAAAGTGGGGATTCCTGTTCCCAGCTTTCGAATTCCTACATGAAGGTCCTGTCTATATAATGAAACAGAGCCACAGGCAAAATCCTGCATTATGATAAAGGAAGGCTAACTGAGATCTGGGATGGTCAAAAACAAAGAAATTCTGCTTCCTAGCACAAGTGGAGCCTGTTGAAGTTTTCTCCCTCCTGAATCACAGATGGCAAGTTTTGTGGCCATATGCTGCCCTCTAGTGTCTTTGTAAGGAATGGTAATACAAGAAATAAAAATACTGGACATAATCCTCAGGTAACCAATGTCACTTCAGCCTAGGAATAATAAAATAAAACAAAACAAACATAAAAATTCTTAGAAAAAAAATGAAAGCC
Source organism: Macroglossus sobrinus (assembly GCA_004027375.1). Classification (NCBI taxonomy): domain Eukaryota; kingdom Metazoa; phylum Chordata; class Mammalia; order Chiroptera; family Pteropodidae; genus Macroglossus; species Macroglossus sobrinus. The sequence goes on from PVKZ01003599.1 coordinate 27,766, forward strand.
AGAATTTGTAGTAAAATTCAAAAGTGAGTGAAATTTGGCCACAATATAGATATTGCATTCTTTCTGGACTCGGAAACACATGGTATCTAGCTTCTTGAGTGCTCTAAAAATACAGACAACTGTCGCTCCCTGCATATCACTCTTAAATGACTTCGGCCTCAGTCTGCCCGAGGTGGGGTCCAGAAATCTGCATTTCATAAGTTCCACCACATGACTCTGATGTGATTAAGTGGATCGACCTCACTTTGAGAAAAAATGAAGACTGTCCTAGTAACTTTAAGCAGAGTGTAGGATCAATGTGATGATTTTCTTTTAATCCTATAAGAATCCAGCTCTTAGGCAAAATATACATGAAATAAAAGCACTGACTAAGATAGATCATCCTTCATTTTTCCTGCATTTAGAGTGGCTGAATCCTACATGACTAGTATGCAAAGATAACAATACTGTTCAATTCAGAGTAAAGAGCTCTTTCAGACACCGTCCTATGTGAGTAAGCCCCACTAACTCCAGTGACAAGAAGGAGAAACAATGCTTAGTTGGTCTTACTTTTCCTTCAGATATCCCTTAAGCATTCCTTTCTCCAAAAATTCTCCAGTTACTCTTGGATTAGTTTCAATGCCCCAATGTGGCTCCAGGGCATCCCATTCTTCTGTGTCCTATAAATGCTTCCTTTACTTTAGTCTTCTCCAAGGGAAAGTTTTTTTACTAGAGGAACCCTGCTGCCCTCCTCCCCACTGTGCTCTCTCCACTTTTAATACAGTCAATGCTCAGTAAATGCTGGTCAACTGGCCAGTGCTTACGATGACACGTAGCCAAAGGTGGTGATGATGAGAGCTAGGAGGGGTCATGGCTCAGGACCACGCTCACTCCTCAAGCTCTCTCTAGTCCAAGACACATATGGCAGGAGGGTTTCTTTGGGGTTATTGTTGCCATTGGATCACATATCCAATTTACAAGCCCACAGCTTTGGCTTCTAATATTAATTTTAGGAATTTGCTCTCACTTTTGGCATAGTTTGATAAATCTGTAAAGACAAGAAACTTTATGAAATAAAAGTCATTAGCATAGAATCTCTTTATTCACCTGAGAAATTCACCTCAAATTTAACTTTTTTTAAAAACCACAAATACTCTGTTAAATCTCAGTACCTAATACCTTACTATTATATAATATGCTATTTTCAATTCATAGTTTTAGTATTACTAATGATAGATGGAGCTTTTCTTACATTCAGAGTTATAAAATACTCAACAGTTTAATAAAAGTCAGCTCTGAGGATTTCTTAGATTTGCAAAGAAATAATTCTATACCACAACCTCCCATTACATCCACTTCATTTTTTAATGAACAATAAATACATATTTCCTACTCAGAGGACAGTGTCCTGATTGTCCAATGATATATTAAACACTGTCTTGCACTGCCTTTATGTAACCTCAAAGTGTAGGTCTGTACGTGTCACGTACTTCAGCCATCTATGAACTGCTTCTTTTCCAGCCATATTAGTCTCTGTATAGTGTTCACAGTTTCTGGTGAAGCTCACTTATGCTTCCTGAAGTCTCTCTCTATGCAAACAACACATTTTGCTTTAGCTGTGGTGGTTTGGCCAGTACACTGAATGTCACTGTGCAAAACAGGGGCACCCACAAAGCAAAAGAAGAAAACACACTCCACTCACTTCAATCAGACAAGAATGAGTAAGAGGTTTAGCCTATTAAACAGCATGTCCTTTGAATTCCATTTTACTTTTTATGCTAAATTATTAGATTTGGGGGCATAAACAGGATGTCTTTGAAGTTAACAACAGGCCCACTCTGAAAGAAGGGAGACAGCCATTGCTGCACATTTTAGGTGTTGAACAAATATAGTTCCAAGATTGTAAACAAATTCTGCCATTACAGAAAGTGAAACACTTTTCTTTCTCCTTTCACATTATTTAGAAAGAGTATTTTTCTCTAGAAAGAGTTCTGTTGGATTTTCTCTTTCAAGTGCATAACTTCCCCACATATTTACTTTTTGAATCAAAGGGGAAGAGCCCATTCAAATAAATGAACAAATCTTACAAAAAAAAAAAAAATACCACCACAGTGATCCCTGTAGAGCTATGTAATGCATTAGGATAGAGCAGGAGGAGCAACAAAGGGAGCATGTGTCAGAACAGGGGTCATGTTTTGCTCTCCTGTGGCAGCTGTTTCATCTGTGGACAAGTCATTCCAAGCTTAGACTTTCCAATACTTGTCATAGTGTTAAATGAGATGTGATATATGAATATGTTATTAGTGATTCACAAAGGCCCATTCAAAGACAAACTTGTTGTTTTCTTCTGTTAGTGACATATTTTCTATGCATTTTGTCTTGCTCGCTTAAGAAACCAAATATCAATAAGGAAAGAAAATGTCTGCTAAAACTTTCTAAGAAGCTGGTAAAAGAAACATCCCCCCTGGTGTTTAGGAGAGAGACGGGGAGGATTCCCAGATGTAAAAGCCAGGCTCAGACCCCTGTTGGTCAGAAGGTCTGGAGGCATACAAGAAGCCTTGCCAAGAAAAGAAAACTAATAAGCTCCTGAGGAAACTCCTTAGGTATCTAGTTATCTTGACTCCAAATCAATTGAAAACTGTTGGGACTAAGGAAACACAAACGCCTGCTTTTCTATATAATATCAAAACTAAGAATACTCTTTTTCCTACTCTTTAAAATTTAATTATGCATACACTCTTAGGTGTTGCAGTTTTTGAACTGTTATTAAAAATGCATGTTACTGCCACATTAAAGGGGGAACAGAGGTTTGTGTGTTGTATTATTAATTATGTGTAGAAAATAAAATTCTGGTCAGTTTTTGCAGAAGGTATACACACACACAGAGCAAAGGATTTGCCAGGTAAGTAGAGAGACCATGTGAGTTCCTGCCTGCTGTTCTGCCTCTGTGCACTTACTCTTGAGGTCCAAGTTCCTGGCTCCTGCAGTGATTTGCGTTGTGATTTTCGTGTCAATTTTTACAGTGTGGAGATTGCTGGTGTCCCTTGATATCATCACATTGTGCCACTGATTGTCATTGAGAGGTTTATTTGAGCTCCCTTTGATGAGGTTAGCACCATTTCCCAAATCAAACACGTAATGTAAGTACCTGAGAAAAAAGGAAAAGTGGGAAAATGAATTTTTGATGCAGTCAAAGTCAATATTACAATTGGGCAAGTTTTTTTTCAGGTGGCTCCATACCACATAGAAGTCATAAGAGTGAGTTGTATAGAACCTCAGCTAACAAGAAGGTAAGAAACACTATTCGGTATCAGCAGAGAGAATTATTCATTTTTTTCAGTACAGGAAATAGTGAAAATTAAAGTTTTTAAATCATGGTCTAAACTTTATGACTTTGGAAGGTAAGTACCTTGCACTACTCATTCCCCATATTCATCACCCCCTCCATTCTTTGCAAAGTACACGGAACTGGCAATTTTTCTCAGCTTCTTGCATCTGCTTTTCTTTCCATCTTGGATGCCTGTTTCTGTATGGACAATGTGCAGTCATCCTCTAAGATGCAGCTCAACTATCCACACCCTGTGTAATACATTCCCTAATTTCTCTAAAGACTCTCTTGAGTCTTTGCACAAGATCATCTTAGGAAACTTTTTATGGTGCTTCTGTTCTGGTTATGTGTTCACCTATATTCTCTAGTATTATATGTTTGCATACATGTGTCCTGGGGTTGATGAAATCTGAAATATGCATGAGGTAGCAAGAAAAAAAATATATAGTTATAGATATTTGTGCCTAGCACACTATCTAGCCCACTGTAAATATGTGGTAATCATCACTGAATGAATACCCAAATGAATTAAAATACATCAAATTTTTAACGGTTTCAAGGAAATGTCACAAAAAATATTTCTTTCTAAATTCTTCAAAGAACTAAGACATGATATTAAGATTGATTTAAATGAGATTTTGTGGAATTGAAATAATCTGATTACTTTAATTAGCTATTTAACAGCACAAATTAGCCTACAAATCTGTAGAAATAAAAGAATTATAGTGTGCATTGTAAGGCAATCCATATTTGAAGCATAAGATTCGTGGAATGCCTAGCATGAATTAGAATTAATGTTATTTATATTTCATATATGAAAATGTAGGTATAAAAGAGTATACTGAACCCCTATTAACTTTATTAGATATGTAAGTAATTTAAACAAATGCATTATTTGCATCCCACCCCATCCACCCCTGCCCACTAACTTTCAAGTCAAGTCAGTACATTTTGTTTAATGTATATTTTTGAAAAATGAGGTTCATTTTTCCAAAGTTTTACTTGTTATTAAAGTGACATATACTCACCCTTTAACTAATTCAACTACAATAAAGTCATTTCCATCCCCACTGTTATAAAGAATTAGTCCATCTAGGGATGTTGTCTTAAACTGGAAAAAAAGATGCATAGAAGTGTAGGCTTGCAATGTAGCTAAGGCAACATAGCTTGATTTGGTCTTGAAGGTGACAGGGTCCGCTATGATGTTCCTGAAGCCAAATCTGGCATTGAGCTCACAGTAATCTATGTCGCCATTTTTACACAAGTCAATGTATGCCATTCCATTAAAAGTCAGGCTCTGAAGGTGTCCAATGAAGTTGGAGGGGACAGAAGACAGATATCGTCGTTCTGTAATGATGCCAGTCTCTATGTTATGAAACTCCAGCCTTGTATGATCCCCTGCCATTTGACCTAAAAAGAAGGATAATGTATTATTTTCTGTATGTGAAAGGTATTTCCAACGTTAGATTTCTGTAGCAACATCACATTTTAAGATATAAGAACCCAAATACCTCCTGGATATTTGGCTCCATACAGTAAAAACACAGAAGTGATGGGAAAGGGTGAAGCCAGATTACATAACACAACTTTCTTAAATCGGGTATTCATCTGTCCAGATTTTAGTCTAAACAAAATTCATCCTCATCAGCCAAAGTTACAGAGTTTTTAAAAAGTAGAAGGAAAAATAGGAACTATGTAAGGAAGAAAGGAAGATTATGAAGGGTGCAGAGAGAAAGAGGAATAGGAAAAGGAAAAAGAAAAAGAGAAGGGAGGGAAGGAAAGAATGATGGGAGGGAGGGAGGAGGAAGGAAGAAAGGAAGGCAGGCAGGCAGGCAGAGGAAGAGATTGGGCAAATGCTTGTCCTAAATTATCCCAGGAAAAAGTGATATGTTTCATGGTTAAGTAATGTTTTTCTTTATAAAAAATGTTCTTCAGAAAAAAAAAAATGTGACTATATTTTCTTATACCCAGTAGAAATAATGAAGAGCTGCTAACTATTCTTCCAATAATGAACCATGAAAATGTATTTGAAGTTAAGTATATACTATTCACCTTCCCCTTTTCTGAATAGTTCTCATAGTCTGTCCTAGAACTAGTCTTCCAATCACTTTAGAATTTCGGTTGATCTCTGGGCCTATGCTATTGTCCTTGCACTTAAGTTTTGGATAACTAAACTGAGCATAATGTACCAATTTAAGGCATGCCCAATTTTGAGAATACAAGTGCAATCCGTCCACTTTATCAAAGGTTATGATCTTCTTTAAACACACTAGCATGAACTTGGTTGCAGATTTATTTAGTAATTCACTCCTACTCAGCCCCCATCCCTCTCTATCCTGCCATATTTCTCTGTCAACCCCAATAATGCCACCTAGTCCCATTTTACTTCCAGAGTGATAATAAGCTAAATAAAAAAGGTGTGAACTTGTTTTTTAAAACAAAACATAAAGTTCTTTACCATTGCTAGTGATTTACTCTTAGCACCTTGTTCTTATCTAATTAAACTATCATTCACTTTCTTCTGAAACTCTAAAAGATCATTTAAATTGTAATCAAATTCTTCCATATGCTAGTTTCACTACTCAACTTGGCATAACCGGGAAATTTATCAAATTTTCCCTATCCTATTATCCATTATATTGATGAAAATGTTAATTAGTAACAATCTCAGTATAAGCCACTGAGAAAATGCACTGGATCTTTTTCCCAGGTGTAATGAATACTGACTGAACAGTCATCTATGTGGGTTTCCTTCAACCAGTTTGGCAGATTTCCATTTCATTAATCAATATAGTAAAATATTAGATGGCATTTTAAGAAAATGTCTCAGTAAGATACAAAAGGCATACTTTTTATTGTGCAAGAAAAACCATCTACATACTTAATCGACTTTGATGCTTATAAAGTAATTGGTGTAAAGAATTCTCTTCTAAGCTGGCCTTAACTCTACTTAATTTCTACACTTGCTTACTAGTCCTAGATCCTGGTAATAGCTATAATGTCACCCTGGGCATGTTCTCATTTTAGCCATTGGTTTGTTCCAATCCCCTCTCTACAAACTTATTTTTTGTAAACAAAAAAATACCACTGTACGTAATTGCCTCATCTCCCTCATCCCAACTGTCTCCTGCTTGTCAATCTGATGCAAAAAAATACTATTAAATCCTTAGCCATTCTGGTTTCTTGCATGACAACCTTTCTTTCTTCTTCTTCAGTTCTTCTTGTTCAATGACCTCTATACCACTCTGTGGGGAACTCCCTCTTTGGTAGCAAATAAAACGAGCCTTGAATAATTTTCAAATATAAAGCTCTAGAGACACCAGTAATATTGAATTAACAAACCATACAAAATGAAAAATATGTAAAGCTTAAAACTCACTTGGGCTTTTCTATCTCTGATCAAAGTGTCTGTGGTATAGCAGATTGACATTAATCTCCAATTTAAAAAAAAAAATAGAAAGAAAACCTAGATGGTGTGTTTGCATAGAAATCTCAATATCTAAATCAGATCTTTTTAACCAAATGAATAGCAAGATCAGCTTTTTTAGGTTTGGCCTTGCTCAGAGTTCGGTTAAATCTCTGCTGCAGAATAAAAGTCTTACATCAACTTGTTAATTCACTTAAAGTCACTGAGTTTCTGTGGTATATGAATGTGTCAGGTAACAAAAACATCATGGTGAGAAAAACAGATATGCCTCCTGTTTTCAGGAAATTCATGGCCTATTGGGAGAAGATAGACAAATAGACATAAGGAAATAATTAAATAAATAATGGCAAACTCAGAAAAATGATATGAATTTGATGAACAGGGAAAACTTAAATGTGAAATATTAAAAAGAGAAAGCCATGCTAATAATGGGAGAAGAAAAATGGGAAGGTGATTCCAAGAAAGGGAGAGAGATGAATAAAGTCTCTCAGAAGAGAAAGACCTGGGGATTTGACTACAGTCATAAGTGCAGCTAGTGGCTCACATGAGATGGGGAGGAGTCAGCAACCATATATCACAGTGCCTCCTGATTATGTCAGGAGCTATTGGAGGGTTTTAATCAGGTGTAAGCTACAAGTCAGTGTGTGTGTGCATCCACATGTGTGTGCATGTGCGTGTGTTTAATCTAGGTAAAATAGATTGAGATTGTTTAAACTAGGGTGGTTATAGCAGAAATGAATAAAAGAAAAGATAACATGAGGTAATTTTGCAGATAGAATCTGCAGGATTTACTACTGATGTGCAGAATGATGAAAAGGACAGAAATAATGATGATGCTCGGCTTCCATTCTTGAATAACTGCATATATGGTAAATGCTATTCAATGAAGGACACATGCACTAACATAAATGCACATACAAAGTACATAATTCTAGAGTTTTTGAGACTAAGTGATGAGTTAAAACCCAAGGACTCCCCACTTAGAGATCTCATATATTTTGAAGAACGCTTTTTCATTTGAGCCCTAGGAAATCTCTACCTTTTGGGGCCTCTTTGCTGGTAACTGCTGTCCTCATCATTCTAGCTGAGGGACACACATTTCTAAAACAGCCTCAGTATGGACTGTCCTATGTTCAACAGATACTTAACAGTATTTATAACTAAAATAACTTAAAGATAAGGTCAAATGTAGGACTTTACATGAAGTGGTCCTAGTGTTTTTCTTTTTTAAATTTTTTTTCTGTTCAGTGATGTCTGACTTTCCGTAAAATTTAAGAAATCACCATTGCTTTCCTGATTCATAGGTGGCTTCAAGTGACCTTATCTCTGGCAGCTGTATCTTCCCTCTAGTTTGAAAAAAATTTTTAAAAATCCCATCTTAAACTTAAGCCTAAATGGCAAGCTTCTATTGTTATTTTTGGAAATCTTTCCTAGCTATATAAGATGAGGCTGATTTTTTAATTCTTATGAATTATTGGCTTTCATGAGATCTTTGACAAATTATAATCCCCCAAATGTGATTTGCCCTGATGAAAACTCACCAAGAAAAGGTAAATTATTGTGGGGAAAAAAAAGACTGTCTTTAGCTCTGATCAGTAAGATGCTGGGAGCTGAGGGAAGGAAAGAGGTGGGGAGAGTATTAGAGGAAGTATGCATTATTTAGGTGAATCATCAATGTTGACTTGGCTGTATTCCAATTCACCTTTAAATTCTGAGAAAGAAGAGCATGTTAGTTCCCACAAATGAAAAAAAAAGAAATGTTTAGCTTCCATGGAGTAGAGGTTAGAATCTGATTTCTGTTCTAAGGCCACGGCAATTTTGAGAAAGAGAAAATGTCAGGCTAATTTACTGAAATGCTAGTTTATATTTTACATTTCCTTCAATTCTAGAAGCTAGCCAAGTCCCTTGTAGCACTTGCCTCAAAGGCCTTTTCTTGGCAGAAAGTGGAAGCTGCTGAAAAACAATGCTTTTTACAATCTTTCCTAAAGGTCTGATTTGCAAAGTGTTCCAGAAAGAAAAAAAAGAAGAGCAGAATGCAATTGAGGGCTGAAAGAGAGAATGAGGAGATCACCACTGACCAGGAGAGAGATGGGTATTGGTGGCATTTAGCATTTCTGAGTACCAGCATCCTGTTTTCTGGTTAGGTTCAGGAATTCAGACAGAATAGATGAGGTAAACATAAGGAGTTTAGGCTATAGAGGCCAGCAAAGATTCTTTGCCTCATTTAGAACAGAAGCATCAGAGTTCTTGAAATTCAAAGTATAATCTCAGAAAACAGTCTATTCAGTAAGAAGTAATGGGCCATGAGTCAAAAAGCAAATGATCAAATAAAAAACACACTTAGGTTCTTTTCTCAGTTCTGGCAATAATGACATTTCAAAAACACATAAGTCACTTAGTTTCTTGGAACCTCAGTTTCCTCATGTAAGAGATCTGACACACGCTTAGGCACTTGGAAATGCTCTGCTGTGGTTTTCATATGACCTTATCTCTGGGAGCTATTTCTTCCCAACCTCTTGCACATGAACTTAAGACCTTAAGCACTTGCGTCTTCCCCTTTTGAGAACAATCTAACTGTCCAAACAATAGAAGCTAATCTATAAAAATAATTCATTCCTCTTCCGAGAACAATAGCCCTGGCCAAAACCAGCTGAACTTCAGCTAACACTCCTGCCAAAGTTCTGTAAAAATCTGCCTTCCTTCCCAAGTTCACACAGCTTTTCCTGAGTCTTCTCATTCTTGGACATTTTAAAGAAAGGCTTCTGCTAAGGGATTTGTGATTGATTTTCTTCCTCAGAGAATAGAAAGACATATCATAGCAGGGGTTTCTCAATGTTAATGCATGGACTAGATACAAGAGAGCACTCTGGAGAGATTTTAAGAAAAAAAAAAAAAATGATTGCGCTCCTCCCAGACTGTATGTGATATCAGACTAGGAATGTGTCCTTTTAAAGCCTTTTGGGTGATTTCAAAACAAAGTAAAGTTGTATCCACATGTAGAAACCAAATTTTGGAGAGCCTTAAAGTGCTAATGAAATAAGATACTGAGAAATCTATGGATTAGCAGTTTGCTTCTTTTGGACTTAAGAAAGATTCTCTCAAGTTAAAATTCTATGCATGATATTTCCATGTTGATAGAATCTACTAATCTCTGATTCTAGGAACCCACCTGGGATGAATGCAAAACACACTTCTCTGCTGCACAAGGACCATCTTGTGCTTTGTACTAAAATAACTGAAATGGATATGTTCTCTCTAGAAGAAAAAATGGGTAATATCCCAGCAGGTCACGTGCTTGGAGTTATTTTCAGCAGAGAGAATAAAGAGGCCCACCAATTCCTCTTTCATTTGGCTCCCCTGTGTCTCTGGGGTGGACCTTTATATGGCTAATCTCAGTTAGAAATCTACAAATCAGAACTGAACTTGACATTCTTAATATTAGAGTTTAACCTGCTAGGGTAAATGGCTAAAAAGGATATGGTACTGCTTATAATGAAAAAGTAGTCCATCTGACTTAATTCCAGCATATTTATCAATTTACCTAGAAGCTAAAAAGTATAACTTGCTGTTGTTCATTACCAGAATACACAAGAAACAAAGAAATCAAACAGAAATTGGCATCTGAACAGTGACTTCAACATTTTATGAGGCCCTAAGATATTTAACAAGACACAAAATTAAAATAGTTTATCATTACAATTTCTTCAATTATTAAACAGAAAAGAACATGATATAAAAGTGTTGATCATTTGAAAAAAAAAAACACTGAGCTTGTTTATTGATTAGAAAAATTGGAATAAAAATAAACTGTGCGTACCTATTTCAAGTTGTGCTTTCAAAATCACCTGCAAGAATTGTGAAAGTGTACAGCTTCAGCAAAAGAAAATGTGATATGAACAGTGGGGTTTACCTGTCATGGCCTGTTGGTCATCCACCGTTAACTTTAAACTTTTTCCTCGTCGAACCACACGCACTGTGTGCCATTCGTTATCATTGAGGTTATAGCCAGCAAAAAGGGTCTCGGGACCTTTGCCTGTAGAATATGCCAAACGGTCATTATGGACACTCAGAATTAGTCAAACAAATGAACCTCACAGAGAGTGAGAGAAAGAGATAAAGGAAGGGGGAAAGTGAGGGAAAGGAAGGAGAGAGAAGAGAGAAAGAAATGAGAAAGAGAGTGGAGAGAGGGAAAAAAGAAAGAGAGAAGAGAAAGAGAGCGAGATTGGCTGGATCAATTTTCAAGCCCATTAAAGTCATGGCAAGCAAGGAAAATGACAAGTTAACAGACATTCGGTGTGATACTTTAAGAAAAATCTTTAACATTATGCATTGATCTAAGACAAGTGAATGAACCTGTTGTCATAAATAGGCACAGTCAATACAGCTCTGAGCAGTCTCCCAAATTTACACAAATATATATATATATATATATATATATATATATATATAGATAGATAGATAGATAGATATAGATATATAGATATATAGATATATAATTTTTTTAATGGACTATCTGATTTTTGCAGTTATAACTTTCTTACTGGTATAGTAGCTAACTGTTATGCAACCTCTGACCAGAGGTCATTAGCTAACTATTTTCAGTGAATGGCAACTGGCTGGATTAGACTCTAGCAAAGAGGCTGCTGTGAGTACTATATTGTGTGACAGCTGCTCTTCACTCTTTATGTACCTCTTAAATTTATAAAATGTTGTGTCTAAAAACTAAGTCCAGTCGAATACACAGAAAATGAATGTAGTTAAAAGCACTGACTCAAGAAATGAAAAAAAAAGAAGTCACAGCCAATAAAGGGTCAAGTGTTGAGTTTGCGAAGAAAAAACAGTGAGATTAAATGGCAGTAGAGGGCAAGGATTCACAGTTAAGAACCAAAATAAAAGGCAAGAATGGTAACCAACTAAGAAAGTAACTGACAGAGAATCTATGGCATTTCAAACTCCATAGATTTAAATGAAATTTATATTAGCTTAGAACAGACAGATTATGTTAGAAAGTGGTTTTGTGGAAATTATTGAAATGACAAAGTTAAACAAATATCCCTCTTCCACTTAAAAAACAAAACAAGAAAAAACAGCCTTTAATATAACTAGAAAAATTAAGCATTTCTACTAGTCTTGACATTATGACTCATTCAGAAAAATAATGACAAAAAATTAAAAAAATTATTTGGTGATGGATTTCTATTTTTTTAAAAAAAGTACTGAAATTCATTCACTGGTACATTAAAATGGTGAAAGACATGAATCTCTGAGTTTCATGACTTTCAACTGATTCAGGATCTGGGTTTACTTCACAATTTCTTCAATTAAATTCTACCAGCAAAACCAATAAATGTTCAAAAAGCATAGGAGAGCATGTGAAAAGGCCAAGGAGAAGAAAGAGAAAAAATAAATAAGGAAACCAAGTAGAAGAAACCTCACTAGTCAGTATGACAAGAGGTCACTGTTTGCTTTCAGTACTTTAGCTATCCACCCAGGCCCCTCATTTCTCTCTTAGGATGTTACTGAAGATATAAGTTCCACTTTCTTTGGTTGGGGTTTCTTTGGAACTTAAAATGAACCAGTGATATGTTAAATTTGCAGGATTAACTGTCTTGTGTCTTTAAACAGAACCATCGTTAAGATTAGAAATCACCTTTTCGTTTCTTTAGAGAAGTTAAATTTGTCCAGACACATGAATAAAAACAAGTCTAGAAAACAACAGTTTTAAGAGACTGATCACTAAATAACTAGAGGAAGCCTGCTAGTTCAGCAACTGCAAAAATGCTTTGAGACCAAATGTTGAAAGCAAGTTTCAGGATCAAAGGCACTCTTTCTAGTTTCAACGGTGAAGAGAGAAGTGTTTAATAACTCTGTGGAATCTTAGCATCCTACTGGCAGCAAGGGTCATTCTTAGTTTTGATCTTTGGAAAGAGGATATATCATTTTAAAACTGTTTTTATAAGGAAGAGCTTTTCTTTTCTTAGAAATGTGTGCTTTTGAAGCAGCTTCACTCCTGTTCTATTAATTTTAAAAGTGTTTTGTCAAGAAAAAGAAGCATAAGGGTGATATCATCATTATACCCCATTCTGGGCTTGATCTTGCAGTAAAGTCATAATGTTTAATCTATGAAACAACTATTTCCATAATAACATGCACAAAATCCAATTAAAAATAACCCTTTGGTTCATAAAAATCTCTGTGGGCCAACTTCAAGCTTCTTTTCTACATTATTAAAAATGTAAAGAGATTGACTTTGGAAGACAAGGCTTTTAAAAAATGCACTGAATATTCTCAATTCAAAACAATGTTATTTATGCACCATGAAGTGTAATGGAAAATGCACTGGAAAGGTAGTTAAGAACTTGCTTTTTGGTCCTTGATTTGCTACTAAGAAAGAAGCTGGGGGCCTAAAAATACTTATAATGTTCCAGGCATTTTATCTGTTAACTTATTTCATCTTCATATTATTATCATTTTATAAAAGTAGAACAGAAGGCCTAGAAAACTAAAACTATTTGTCCCAAGATCACACAGTTAAAAAGTGACAGAAAAGGGTTCCATCCTAGGTCTGATCTACTCAAAGTCTGCATTCTTCCTCATGCATTATCTTGTCTCCCAGCTATGTTGACTGTTGGCTAGTAACTTAACATTCTAGTTTCCACACATCTGAATAAAGGAGGTAGAGGAGTTGCTGCTTGTCATATCTTCTAGCTTGCTCTACAGAATGATCACAATGTTGGGAGATCTTACATATCCTCTGCATAAGACATGGTGAAAGAAAATCCATAACAATACATTGTAGACTAACATGGCTGGTACTAAAGGCATGATATAGAGGAAGGGCCAACAATTTGGTGCTGGATTCACCCATAATCAGCAACTTGCTAAAAGATTTAGCTTCTGGTGGTCTTAACTCCCCAATTTATAAAGCAATAAGATAGTCTAGTTGATCCCTACAGTGCCTTGAACAATGTCAAAATATGTCTCATTGGTAGTAATATCTTCTTCCCAGCATTAATGTGAGTGTTACAGATTGAAAGTTCATAAGTTGAAGCCAGACCCCTAATATGATGGTATTAGGAGAGGAGCTTTTGTGAGGTAATTAGGTTTAAGTAAAGTCATGAAGGTGGAGCCTCCAAGATGGAATTAGTGCTCCTATAAGAAACGGAAGAGAGATCAAAGTTCTTTCTCTCCACCACATGAGGGTACAAAAAGAAGGTAGCCATCTGCCAGCCAGCAAAAGAACCCTCACCAAGAACCAAACCTACCAGTATCTTGATCTTGGACTTCTCTGACTCCAGAACTATGAGAAAAAAATGTCTGTGGTTTAAGCCATTCAATCCACGTTATTTTGTTATAGCAGCCCAAGCAGACTAAGATAGTGAGCAATATTTTAAAGATTTTTAAAGAAAGTTCTCAGCATTGTTTCTATTTTGAAGACAATCGTTCCTGGGGTTTTGTAGGAAGTTACACATCATATGTAATTTTATACTCAAGTCTTACTATAACTTAGTAAGCAATAAAAGTTTTTTTTCTTTCATTTTTTAGTTAACAAAGCAGATTTAGAAAGGTTGAGTGTATTATTACTCCCTGTCAGAGGCAGTAGAAAGTGAAATTAAGATTGATCTTGAGGTCTTCCTTCCCCATTTCAGGGTCCTTTTCACAGCCCCAAAAGAGATCTACAGATAGTAAAAGAGAGATACAGTGTAGCAGAATGCTCACAGGTACTATTTAACCAGACTAGATCAAAATTCAGCTTTACAAGCTAATGCTATTTTAAAAAATTTTAGGACTAGAAGGGGGATGAGTGGTATAGAAATCACTAAGCCACTTACAAATAAAGAATATGAGGTCAAAAGTGATTGTATAATGTTCCCTTGGTCACAACTATTTAACTGTGAGTCCAGGACGCCAAACTGTCAGTCTACTGAACTTTCTTTAAATTATTCTTCCCATTATATTATGCTGAACTAAAGAACACCAAGACCTGAGTCTATGGTTTTGTCCATGATTGCACTTTGAATTGCATTAAAATTGAAACCAAGTGAGAATAAATACAGTTTATTAAGAGGGCTAGTCTTTTCAAAAGTTTAAACTATGGTATAACCGTTCTCTAGTTGGTGATATTCACTGGATTTTTTGGTGATTCTGTAGCTAAAACATATTAATAACAGAAGTAGACACAATAAAAAATTCAGTTTTTCTCAATCTAGTTCAAGTTTATTGTCCTTTGACAGCTTATCCATTTATGAATTTTAGGTGACTCTATGACCTTCTTTCTAAGAAGGGCTGGAGATAACCATAATTTAAGATATAGCACAGAGATAAAAGAGTATATGAGTGTGTGTATGTGGCAGGGGGAGGATTAGCAGTTAGCAAAACAATCCTTTTTTGAAATCTGCTGCTCTTACAGAGCCTTCACTTAACCATTAAGAGATACATTTAAAAGATGATAGCTGTTTTTGGCTAGATTAGTTACCACATTTGCTAATTACTTTTCATATCCATTTTCACTATGGGAAGAGATGGTAGTAAAAATGGATTTTGTCCCTATATCCATCATCAACTAATTATGTCATCTTAAGTAAGTCATTTATATTCCTAGTTCCTCATATTTTTATCTGTAAAATAAGGACGCTTGCTAAGAGCATGTACTCTCCTACAGCTAACTTTAACATTCTGTCATTCTTGGAAGGACCAGAACTGCTATGAACTATTTTCCCACCATGTGGCTACACGAAACAGTGCAATTGTATAATGAAGTTCTCTAAATTTATAAAATTTTCCTAATTATTATTTTTATCATTGCTAATTTCATCATGGGTAGGCAGAGGGCAGAACAAACTTTAACAAGAGTTTTCTAGGCCTAGAATTACTAAACTCAAATGAAACCAGTAAGACAATACTGATAAATTCTAGAATAGGTATTTATTAATTTATATATTATCAAATTTTAAGGGGGAGAAGTCTGTTTTTGTCATCTTGGTATCCCTCATAGATTATAGCCCCAAATAATCAATAAAGCATCAGGCAGGAGCAAGAAATATACCATTCTGTGTAACAGGCTCTGCCCCAGCTTTATGGACAAGTTTAGTTAGGAAACGAAATCACAGATCAGGAGGTTATGTGGTGAAAAAATGAAGTCATCTCTAAGAAAAGCTTTCACTTAGCTTTCCCCTATTTAAAAAATCAGGTCAGGGCTGTGCAATGTTGAAAACTCTGACCCAGTGATTCTCTAAGCTTCCCTTACTCAGAACAAATATAGTTGTGCAATGTGAAAATCAGGAGCTAAACTAGGGCAGTGGTTTTATTATTATTATTTTTAAATCAGTGGAATTCTGCACCCCACCCATAACCTTGCATAATTAATATAAAAATCACATAAAGAGGGAGTTGGCCTGCTGTTGAAGAAGCAGGCTAATTTGGCCTCCTGAAGCATCGCCCTGAAGCCTCAGATGCATAGAATGCTCTAGAGGGCTCATTTCTCACTTTAGAAAAAGAATGATTTTCTTTATCAGAAAACTCCAGCAACACTTAAGTATCTTTTGCAAGTAACACTTTGCTTTTAAAATTAGATTTGATTTATAAAAATAAAATTATAGTTTACAATTTAAAAAATTACTTTATCAAACCATCATTCATCATGTATAACAAGGTCTAGAGGTCTTCAAAGTGACCACTTTTTGTCTGTCTGCATTGTCAGTCTTCTAGCCTGCATTTTCAAAACACTCTTAATTACAAATTACAAATTCATAGACTCTCCCCTGAAGATTTTGCAGACTGTTTCCTCTTATGTCATATGAGCTATGAAACAGATTGTCTTTCCTTATTCGGATCTATCAGGAAACTAAGATTCAGGATGTGTAAGTAATTTTAGCAACTTGATTCTTTCTTCTCAAAAAATTTTTTTTGGTATATTGGCTTTCCTCATAATTATCTAACATTATTTTTGTTAATCACTTTAAATTCTATTTCAAATTATTAGGACATAAATCAATATGTGAATTTATTTAATAAACAAAAGAATAGCTTCCAAGGAATGTACAAATAATTAATTCAGCTGTCACTTTTTATAGATAGCTCTAAGGAAGGTTAAATATATATATATATATATATATATATATATATATATATATATATATATATATATATATATATAAAATCTCCAATAATATTAAACAAGACTTTATTAACCAATTTCAGGTTTGTTTGCAGGCATATTTTAAATTTATTTTCATATTTTTGGAATTAAAATTATATATAACAAGATGCACATAAAAGTAACTTTGAATTCTTGCATGCAAGTGTCCTATGAACTACTTATACTAGATTTTTAATGTGGGAATGTGGGGAAAAATAGTAAAGAACAATAGCGAAGAATAACATAAGGCTAAGATATCTATGAAGTGATGCTGTCAAAGATATCTAGGAGACTACATTAAGACTACAATGAGATGTCTCTGGAGCTGAAAGATGGATGTGGTTTGAGAAAATCAAACACATACTAATTATATTTTGATTTTTAAAACTGTATATCACAAAGCTGAAACCTATTACATTACATTTAGGTAGGAAAACAGGAGTTCTGCCTCCACTGGTATATTTTAAAGATGCTAAATACCTAAATGGACCATCTCTATCAAGAACCTTATTTCTTAGTATAGTTCAAACCAACTGGTTCTAGACTTCCTTTTTGTTGTCTTAAGCATCAAATGTAAATAATTTCTATTTTATAATTCTATATAATTATTTCAGTGGTTAACATGCTTGCTCAATTAAACCATTAATTAAACATGAGGATTTTTATGGGAGCTTCTGCAAAGCCATAACCCGGTGTACTGCATAGATGATAGGCAGGTAGGAATCTATTTAGTTTGCCTTCTACAAATGATCCATCTACTCTCTTTATTTTATTAAGAATAGGTTGTGCCTTTTTAATCACAGTTATCTGGGCTAAAGATGAGCATTGTGTAAATGTGGATCCTAAAATGTCCAAATTTATACTATACATTAGAAGTAAAGACTAGCAGCAACTTACGCATATAAATTAATTCTATATTTATACATGACTTTTCATTTTTTAGATCATTACACTACCTATAGCACATAATAATTGAATTATAAATTACAGTGCTATAGCATCTCAGAATCACAAAATTTTAAAATGAAATGGTCCATACTGTGTCTGTTGTTTATCCCATTTAACTACTCTTATTCATTCTGAATTATGTGGCACCCATATCCTGTTAATTTAACTTATTTTGTGCCAAATGCTAATCTCAGCAGTGGGAATGTCTCAACTTAGATTCTCAGGGAGCTTATATTCTAATAGATCAGATGTCAAAATACTTTTTCTGTAATGGGCCAGATGGTAAGTATATTTGGCTTTGCAGGATGTGGTCACCACTGCAATACTTAATCTTATTATTGTAGTACATAAAGGGCAACAAACTATATGTAAACAAATAGGTATAGCTTTGTTTCAATAAAACTATTTATCAAATCAAGCAGCCAGCCTATGGGCTGTAGTTTCCAGGCCCTTGTAAGATACACATAAAAAAAGACAATTTAAATTTCCCTTTCTCATCAACTTTTACACTGAATGTGAAAAAATAAATAATGGAAAAATATTTAAGAGCTTACAAGTCAGGAAACCTGAATTTTACATTCAATGTTGCCATTAAATCTAGCATAACCTTAATTATGCTAACTGTCTTTTACTGCTCTTAGTCGGAGTTTTCTTATCAGTAAACAACCATAAAAACAATGACAAAACCTAAAAATAATTTTTAAAAGTTTTAAATGGCGTAAGACAATCGCAAATTCTCTCCACTTCTAAAATCTAATTACCGTTCCTGTTCTGCAAACTTAGAATAGTACCTTTATTAAAATATATAATATTTGTGTGTGTGTGTGCATGTAAAATTAGAGTTTATCTCTACTAACTTTTCCAGGTACTAACAAGATTTATTTGACAATTGATTTTGAGGAAAATAGCCCCTGGGTGGGAGGCAGGATGCCATGGAAGCTGGAAACAAGCCTTGTCATTGTGACAATAATGAGAAGAGAGAAAAGCCAGGAGAAACAGAAGCAAAAGCCACTATTGCTTGATGCCTGAGTCACAGTTCCTGGCAGTAGCACTTCCTACCTGTAAATGACAAGAGGATGTGCTTCTCAGGTTGTAATTATGACAAATGCAGCCTATTTGACTTTGCCATTAGTTTCTAGTTCTTAAATAATTATTTTAAAAAGTATGACCTCTACTTAAAAAAAAAAAAGTGACTCCTCGTTAAATGTTTCTATTTTATCTTAATTTCTAGATAATGGGCTGGGAACAAAATTCTCGTTTCTTTTTTTTTATTTTTTTTTTTCTCGCATGAATCAACTGAGACATTTAATTACAAATTAAAATTAAACACATGTAAATGGCACCTTCAGATTCCTCTTTTTCTGTTCAATAACATTACTAAGGAAAGGACCTACTAAATAATTTGTGAGCCCAATGTGAAAAAAAATAAAGAATTTCAGGACAGTGACAGCAGGGCATTAATCCAAACACAAGTCCTTCTAAGCATAGGCTTCTGGGTGACAGCATAAGTTGTATGCTGTTGAAGCCAACCCTGATTAGGTTATAATTTTGTGCTTATTTATTTTAAAAGTTGCCTTTAGTTAGTTTTATATATGAGAATGTGCAGACAAGGCTTGAGGCAAAATATTTCATTTATCCATGTAAGAGGTACAGTTGAGTCACCTGCATCATACTGTCTGCATTTAATGACAAGGCCCCTGGGGTATCAGAGAAGCTGTCTTAGAGCTGTCTTGCTGGCCCAGCCTAGTGCCAGTCATGACCTAGGTTTGTTGGCGTATCACTCACCCTAACAACCTTGTAGCTGAACTACCTGGCAAGCCATGTCACTTTTTCCTCTTTATCCATCTTCAACCCTCTTGAATTAAGCTAAGGAGGGATACATCCTTGAGAACTATTACGAATGTCTTCATAAAAAGCTATTCACCTTTTCTGTATAAGCAAAGAGACATTAATAGAGTTCTAAGGACAGACAACTTTCTTTACAGTAAAAATATTAGAAGTGCTTCTCTCCAATTAAAAAGTACTTTGAGCAATTAATATAAAGTCATATATCAAGCTTGGACATGTTTGGTTTTCAAAAAATAAAAACCAAAGGCATGTAAAAAACTTTTAAAAACCACTAGAGAAATGAAATAGTTATATGCTAATTAATTACATTATATTTAGTTTAGTTGAATAGTTATATAAGTTTTTCCTTCCTCCCCCCGCCCCTTAACTTTCTAAAATGTGTATATCTTGGTCTGCTGAATTTGTTCTGGACACCCACACAAGTTACTAAGCTGTGTGATCTTGGGTAAAATAAGTTCTCAGTGTCTCAGTATTCTCTTCTGTAAAATAGGCCATAATAGAAATATTTTACAATAAAAATTAATGCATTTTAATCTCTTTAAACAATGCCTGGTATATGGTGAGCCTTCATAGTACAATAATAACCATTATTATTAGTATACTGTCATTATTGTTATCTTTCCCTCGATGAGTTTAAAACTTCAGAGAAAATATTCTATATAAATATCCTATATCCTATATGTCCTGTAGTTCAGTGCCTTGAACATAATGAACATTAACTAAATATTTATTGAAGGGGTATATCTGTTTAGATTGTGTTAAAAAATTTTTTATGGTAGATGATATATCTCCTCATAATTAATCCCAGTAGTTAATGAAAAGTAATTCCATTAACTGTTGATGTCTACATTCACTAAAAAGTGTCAATAAATAGAAAGCTTTACCCCTTTGTTTTCATACTTGGCAGCACAGAATCTGGTAAGTTATACAGTTGGAGAACTTGGGTATCTCCGTTATCTGACTAATTATCTGGACACTTTCATTCTTTCTTTTTGCTCAGTTCTCTTGAAAATAAATTTAATGATGTGTAGAGCATAGGAAAGCAAAATGACCTAAGGCCAGCAGTTAGTAACTTCCAAATGCAAAGTAAGTAGCTGGTTTAGAAATTGGGGGAGTGAAGACTGAATGAGTATTTAATTATTAGATAACATGGATTTTGCCTCCAAAAGGGTTTGACCTTGGAGAGCTGCTGAAAAAAAAAAAAAAAACCCACAGAGATTCCTCTGTCATTTTCTTAACTCACACCAACCCTATTCTATTATCTACAAAATAAACTTCAGTATATGTAACTGCCTCATCTCCTGCTCCATAGCTGACTAAATATCATCACTCTTCATCACTCTAAGCAAATGAATAAACAGAGTTTAAATCTTCTACTAAAAAACATTTACCCTCTATAGTGTTGACATTGATTGTACCCATTTATGACAGACAAGGATAAATATCTTTCATATAAATAATTTTCAATGTGAAAAACATACATTTTAAAATATAGTTTATCTTTTAAAAACAATTACATTTACAAGAAAGTAAAGATAAACACAAATTATATAAATTTTGCTACAAGAATATTTTTAAAAAGCTCTATGTAAATCTAATCTAGCTCAACTGGAAAGTTCAAGAAGAAGCATAATAAAATAAACCTAATATAATAAAAGGAAAAATTCAGACTGTGACTTTATTTTGAAGTAAAAAGGTCATTTCCAAGAAATGCTTATCACATAAAAGGATAGCTTGCAGGTATATAATGAAGCACTAAATAGTCAATGTACTTTTTAGTAAGCATTTATAATGCTTTATAATTGAAAATTTATTCAGCGTTAGTGTAACATGAAAGGAAAAAAATTATATCAATATATATTGATACTTATTTAAGCATGTCTTGTGCAATGCCTACACAATGCCAAGCAATCTGAATGAGAAGAAAAAAGAAAAGAAAAAGCACACAGGTACTCAGAATTTGGAATTTACAAATATTCCATTTGACATTCCATAAACAAAGCTGTGCAGTATAGTCACAAATGCAAAGATTATTTAAAGATATCATTACTCATCTAAATATTATCATAGTTATAGAATTTCATTTTATGAAAAGCCAAGAAGAATGTACATTTTTACATAAAAATATTTTTGCATAACTCAAGAAACAATGGCTTTACTTGTATTTTATTATTTTCCAAATCTTTGTTAACGTAAGTGCATCTGAATATCACTTAATGTGAAACTATATTCAAAATTAATCTGTCCTTCAATATTTTGTATTTTGGAGATATTCTTGTATAAACTTTCTCTGAAAGCATTATAAATCTATTTTTATATGAAAATACATCCTAAGGGATATGATAAGGAATATTTTGTCCTTAGAATTATTGAACTGTAGCATCTCATTTGTTCTGATTTTTTCCTTTCACTCCTCAGTGTTTGCCCCAGAGAAGGCTATGGACAAATGATACATGGTAATTTATTCATCCATCATGTAAAAATTAGAATGATAATAAAAATGTTTTTCCAAGCAATGAAATCCTTCATTTTGAATTTTAATATTATAATAACTCCCATTGGTAACAAGTGAAAAATGAATGAAAATAGTGCTAGCTGAATTGTTTTCTTTTATTATCATTAGTTTATCAGGTTGTTAGTCACTAACCTATGTGCTATAATTCTTTTTGATCATTTATTTTAGTAATTGGAAAAAATACAGGGATTACTTCTTTGTTTGAAGTTGTCTTTGGATCAAAGTCTTCTGAAATTAATGGCTTGCCTTACTATTCAGGAAGAGTTCTAGAAAGATGCTTGCCCAGCTGTAGCAATGGCTATTAGCAATTAAATCTTCTGTCAAATTAACTGGGTTAATCTGACAGAACGAGATAGTTTTTGGAGGTTCCTTGAAGCTGGTTAACCAATGGATAGAAGTAATAAGTCATATGTTTGTGCTTGTTCCTGGCTGATCTTTCCATGGTGAGATTATGTTACTTCGGCTTCCATTTAGTTAAGAATTATAATCTACACCAACACAACTAGAAGTATTTTCTCATCTATGGTTATTCTAATCTGGTTCATTTCTCAAAATCTTGCTTACAGACACTTTGACTACTCCTAAATCACTAATGAATCATGATAGAACTTTTGTACATATATGCTTTCTCTTTATCTTATCTTTATTCAACTGGCTAATTGACCTGGACCTACTTTATATCATTTTGGCATAAAATCTGAGCTAAACAATAGATTAGATTTTTAAATACTACATGTTATATAGTCATGTGCTGGACATATTCTTACAATATGTTGCTAAAATAAAAGCAAATGTTGCAAAACATTTGTAAACCATGACCTTATATTAAAAAAAAAAAACACATATTACACAATGTTATATATTATTTAATATGCAGAGTATTATGTATTATAAGAGCTGTTGAAGACATTAATTTTTTTTCTGGAGACTGAAACAGTAGCTACTTTTGTATATTTTGTTTCCTCTAACTTCCAAATAATAAATATTATTCTAATTAGCAACCAAAAGTTTCTTTACAACAGATTCATTTTAACTATTTTGTAAGTCAAAATTAGTGAGAAATTTAGTCTCCAATTTAAATACTCTTTTAAGATTTTTCTTTCATATTGTTATATAAATAATGTGGTCAGGCCTAGATCGTCCTAAGTAGTTGGAGAATTGGTTTCCACTATATTTTAACAGAGCATTTACCTTTATTCACTTTTGATTGCTTATATTAAATTGCTGAGTAGAGAAAAAAGTCATTGTAGAAAATTTAAAATATATAAAAGATGAAGAAAAAGAAATTAAAATGTATTCACAATCTCAACAGCAGGTGCTATAAAGATTTTTAAAGAAACACTGTACAAAAGCAATTTTGTTACTGTGGCCCCTTGTCAACTTCATAATTAATAAGAAAAAATAGAAAATACTAATTATTTATTCACTGCTTATTGGCTAAACTAATTTTGCTTAATTGAGGAGTTTAAATTATTGCAATAAAATATTTCAAATCTTATTTAGACTGATCACCTAGGAAGCATGATAGAAGTGTGAAGCAATCTCACAATTATATGAATAATTCACTGAAAAAACAAATAACAAATAATCCAAATACAGTAAAAATAATAGTAATTTAAATACTCTTAGAATTTCTTATTTTGTCTTTGAGAAAACTGTTTTCATAATGTTCCTCTTATTCACCTAGCCTTTTGCTCCCATTAGTAATAAGTGAAAAATGAATAAAAGCTCTGAGCACACTGACGATCTGAATTTCCAAATTCTTTGATAATCTCCTCACATTTCTCCTTTGATTTAAAGAGTCTTGACCACTTGACTTATGCCCCATATGTTAGCCTGTGGTGTGTTGAAAAGATTGTAATCCTCATGGATATTTTATGGCTAGTAAAAACATTTTTAATCAGACAGCCTAGAGAAAAGATGCTTGTCTGGAAAGTCTGCTGCTCCAACATCCCCTTGAGGGAAGTATATTGTGTGGCCCTCTGTTCTGTTGATAGCTGATTGGACCACCAATAGGCATCCACCCACAAAGCTAAAATCTGATCAAAGGTTTATGAGGCAACATAATTTGAAATCTCTGCTCGATAGGACAAGGGTAAGTAATGAATTCACTTACTATATTCTCTGTTTAGGAAAGTTTAAATACATAATATAAATAGAGTCAATAGTTAATGAAGGTGCAGAAAAAGCCAAAAGACATGCAAAGGAAAAGGCAGTGAGTAGAAACCATGAAGTAGGAGATATGAGTGAGTAGCAGAAGACATGAAAAAGTAGAAGCTATAACAAAGCAGAAGCAAATCAGAAGTGAGGAGAAGAGTAGTAGGAACATCAGAAGAAAAGCAGAGGATGAGTGGCCATAATTATAGAACACTGAGAAGGAAAACTCAAGTGACAGAAGATGAAGGGATGGCAGAATGTCTTGGCCTTTGGAGACACATTATGTGTTCAACAACCTTTCAGTCCTTGAATTTCATTCTAATCTCCATAAGACCTGTCTGTGTTGTGATTAAAATTATTTCGGGTTTATATCTATTCCTACTGTGTTAATAATAAACCTTAATTAACTAAGACAACCTGATAATGTGTCTATTCCTTAGGTCCTAAAAGAATTTAACTCAGAAAAACAAGTGAATTACTATACTATATTGTAGAAACAATATTATTGTTCAGTAATGATCTTCTGGAATTATTTTTAGTGAATAGATTAAAATGTTTAGCAATGCTAAACAAATTATTATCAAGCATTTAAAAGTATATTCTCTTAAACGGATTAGAAATGTTCTATTATTATCTGGTAAAAGTTACCAGTTGGCTTAACAATCCTTTCTTTGTATATAGTGGTTAATTCAGTCAAAGATGTTTGAATACACATGATTTCCAAGTAACAAGGTCTGAATTAATGAGTTTTTGTTATAATAAAAAGGATTCTAAAATTCCAGTTTAAAAGTAAATTACTGAGCATATAGCCATCTATGTAAATTAATATATTTTATATTTCAATGGGTCTTTATATAAGAGACCACTAATCTGTAGGAAAACTAACTTACAAAATGTGAACTCTAGTATTTCTCTGAAGCTTGTGCTATGAATTATTTTTAATCATTTCTCATAATTTTTCTCAAATTTTAGAAAACAATCAGCATTTTCAAATTGTTCAAACATCTTCAAGTCGCCAAGATATTTTCACAGAAAACACTGCCAATACCATAGGATAGTAAACTATAGGTATGCAAACAATCAAATAATAAAACACATTTTACTAAGACTAAAACTTTTAAAGATCATCAATTAATGTTTTTCAAGGTCTTCAATATTTCTCCTATTTTGCATCTTAAACCATTTTGCCTTAATGAAGACTATGTATGCTCCCATAAATGGAAGCTAAACTGGAATGCTTATATTTATTACAACTAACCTATAGTTGAGTGTACAAAGCCATCACCTTTTAAATTATGTATCTGCTTCAGCAGGTAGCAGATGCATAACTGTTGGCTAATGACTATGTGAGAAATTGAAATTCATGATCACAATATTTGTTCTCACATTCTCTGACAGGTAAGCAATTGATAAGGTATGAATCATTAGTGGCATCCTTTTGAGTAAAATTAAAAATGCAAGAAATTATAGAAAATTTTCTAATCCATATTTATCTATATAGTAAAACATGTGATTTGTCATTGAATCACTTTAGATCATCATTGAACATTAAGGCTGTCCTAATGATTAGAGGTTATTTTAAATAGAAGTTCTTGAGTACTTTTTAGTCTTTTCAACTCTGTAGGCATTAACTCTCTAAGAAGCTGAATCATTATGAGCTCTTAAAAAAGACCAAAAGCTCCAAATACAAAAAAAAAAATAATGTTTTCTTTAAAATGAATAAAA
This sequence comes from Macroglossus sobrinus, assembly GCA_004027375.1. Classification (NCBI taxonomy): domain Eukaryota; kingdom Metazoa; phylum Chordata; class Mammalia; order Chiroptera; family Pteropodidae; genus Macroglossus; species Macroglossus sobrinus. Next base: position 53,831 of record PVKZ01003599.1, read on the forward strand.
TTCTAATAATATATCTCACAATAAGATAGGCAATAGGCTAAATGCAAAATAATAATAATAATAATAATAGAAAGAAGTGTCTGATTTGAATATTTATCCTTGATTTTCTGGATCAACGATAGTGTATTGAAATGCTACCTCCCCAAAAATAAATAGATAAAGAAACAAAAAGAGCAAATAAATAAGAAACTCAAAAGTATGAAGAAAGCGGTAGATGTTTAGGAACCAGTTTTTTCCTAATAAAACAACAACAACAACAAAATATCTGACCAATAGGCTGTGGTTTTTTACATTTGGTGACATTTGGTTATATAAAAGAAACATTCTTTTTTCACAGAAACCAAGGGAATAGTAAGTTCAGAATTTTTCTACTGAAATTTTCTATGTTTTTCTAACAATATCTACTTCAGCCACGGTTATAACTCAAACTTTTAACAATGAAGAAAATTTGATGAATTTGATCAATATTAATCTGGAATCTTACATTCTGTGAGCATAGCCTTTTGCAATAGCAACAAGAAAATAATTCAGGGAACAATTAATAATTGATCCTGATTTCAAGATGAATTCTAAATCTGCACAAAAGAGTAATATACTAAAACATTTGAACATTTTGTATTTCTTACAAGCAACAGATTATTCACAAAAATAGATCCAACTCTTTTATATATCAAGCCCTCACATTGCAATTTGCCCAATCTATGTAGTCATTTGAATGTACAAAGAAAAACTATACTATTCTTTATAATTCTCATAAATTTAAAATGTGGATGATTCAAATGGGCTTCCCTTAAATTTTATTCCAATTTTGATATTTTTCTAAAGATCACTGTCAAGTGCCAACTCCCTCTAGCTGCTTTACCTTTTTTTTTTTCCACCAGAAATCTATGGTTTCTATATTTTATATGCAATATCTCTCAAATTTTTGCTAAAAATAATAATTTATAAGCTGTCTTTTCTTCTTTTCTTTTCTTTCCTTTTACTTATATATACTTTCAGCCATAAACAACAATAACAATGACAACAATAAAACATGACAGCAGCAAAGAAATAAAGCAGCTCCTATCCAAGGCAGATAAAATATACCAGTCACTCAAAGGTAGTGACTGACAGAACTCTGCAAATCAAGTGACTGTTGTGTGATGGTAGAAGCAGAAGATTCCTTTTTGCAGTTCTCTGCTCTTCAGGCACCAGGTATCTGTTCTGAACATTTGCTTCACGCTAACAAAAACCAGTCCCTAGAAATTTTTTTGTATCATTTTAAGTAGCCTACAAAGTGGCAGCCTGATCTGATCAAAGCAACCTAATGTGACTTAAGTGCCACTGGTTGACATTTTGCATTCTTTTATTGCTTTCTATTTTTATCTACATAAAAAAATGATGATAACTAATGTTTAGTTGATCTTTTCATTCTGGTAATAAAATGAAAATACAAAGATCTTATGATCCATTCCAGACATCTATCATAGTACACTTCTCAATAACATACTACTAAAAGCGTTTCTTGATTATATCTAAGTTGAAAATGATTCCTTTTCCCTCTAAAACTTAGATACTGAACTGCAAATAAAAGTACTTGAACTTTAACCCCTGACACTCGCTAATGTGGATTAATGCTATCTACAATTTTGTCTCTGCATCTTAGATAAACCATTTTCTGTGAGAAGCCTAATAGTTCAAAGGTTTGCCAACTAAAATATATTTTCAACTCCAGAGAGTTTATTCTTATAAGAGGAAAAGAGAAAACAACATTCGAAATGGAGACATAAGAAGAAAGAGCAGGAGAGTAGAAAAAGAGACATATGTGTAAGGTATAAAGAAACCGAAATAATGCAAAAAAGCAAGGAAGCATCAAAAATCATGAGTTTATTAAAATCCATTTTTATATGGATGCAGAGGTCTCCTTTAGGCTTACCATGGTCAGTAAGGACACTCTGTAAATTGTATTATTAATTTAAAAGACTAAAAAAAAAAAAGAAAGAAAGAAAAAGAAAGAAAAGAAAGGAAGAAAGGCAGAAAAAAAAGAAAAAGAAACAAAAGCTTCCCTTGTATTCACTACATATTTAAAGTAGTTATTTATATGAGAATTAGGACTCATTTATGTTTGATAGGAACAAGTTTAGTTTTCAAATTTTCAATGTATTTAAACCTTCAAAGGTTAAAGCATTAGCAATTTTTTAAAAGTTACTAGAAAAAGAGAAAAAGAAAATAATTGGGACTATTGAAGCATGCAATATATCACTAAAAAGGCAAAATTTTTTAAAAAAATATAGAGAAACACATAAACTAATGAGTTTTGTTGTATCGCTGGGATTTATTGGGAACCAAATTTGAAATTGAGACAGTCTGGGTCATTCTCTCAGAATACATCAGGCTATGTATTTTGGCAGACAGAAAAAATGCAGAATAAGACCAATGGCCTATACAGACTTTATTGATAATGCATTTGAGGAAATTTCACAAAGAGGAAAATTTTGTTTTGCATTATTTAATGTTTTTAAAAGACTTATTAAGGCAATTAATATTATGGAGTAGACAAGAGACTGTCCAAAACTCACCCTTTATGCAAATAACTAATGTATTAGTCACAATGCAATAATCAGTTTAACTTGGATTCTCTTGGTAATGATTTGTAAATGAATTGTTTGTATTAGCATATATTTCTACAATAACTATTTTATGTGAAATACTCTACAAGTTGTCTTTTTTACCTATTAATTCAAATAATTATTCATCTTCATGTTAAAAGAATGTGACTTTACAGTCCTTTCCCATTTACCTTTATTGAAGAACCCCCTCACTATCCAGGAAATAAATTATTTGCATTAAAAAATGGTAATTCTTTTAGCAACTTCCATATAAAATTACTTTATGATGGTAGATTGCTGTTTTCAATATTGGAATTGATTAAGGAGGCAAGATTATCTGACTGTCCCTTTATTCCTATCCTAGACAGAGATGGAAAACTGTAGCTAATACACCTTTCTGCTCACCTTCCAGTCCAAAAATCTGCAAACACTGACAATGTAATTCTAAGTGCAGATAATAAATATATTTTAGCAATAATATAAGCTAATGGACATCAAAGAACTGAGATTGGTCTGGGATTGTGTGCAGAGACATTCCATTAGTAATCTGAAAAATCAAAGCATATATTTGACATTAACATGACCACTATTTATAGAGATGGTTCTTTTTTAAAAAGTACCTTCTCCACACAGGAAAAGCAACTTTTGAATTTTAAATGAAAACAAGCTCTCCTCCTCCATTTAAAGATTCTCGACATCTTTTCTTATTAGGAGGGAAATCATGGAAATAAAGAATCTGACAGAGATGGCCCTGGGAATTCAAATCTGCCCTTTCTGAAAATAACCTTAACAAAAGGCTATACCCTGGCCTGTCCATAGAAGATACTATTGTTGCATCTAAAGTACTGACACAGGAATGGCTGAAAAAGAAATGAATCTGTTATCTCTAACAGTCCCACGGGTCTGAAAACTTGCAGCTAGACCTTCTTCATCAACTACCTATTCTTCCACAGCCGAGATTGGATAGTCTTATACTACATATAGTTTATTTTCCATACCAAGTAACATGTGCTATAAACTGGGGAGTTGCAGGGGAGGTAGGATGGAGATGAGAAAGGATTGAGTGACTATAGGAAACAGTAGAGCAATTCTGACTAAATGTAAAGAAATTTGGGAAGGTTTCCATTCAAACTTAATCATTTAAAGTTTAATATTAATTCTTAATATAAGACAATCACTTATATTAGACTTGGTACATTTTCAGTGGAAACTTTCTTAAAATATACCCATTGAGGTATTTCATATTAATTTCACAGTGTTGTTGATATATTAGGTATAATATAATTTTTAGACACAGTGGTGGTATATGACTGTGACAATATATATTCACCTTGGTTTCATACAAACATATGACTAACTGGGGGATAAATGTAATAAATCAGTCTTTCATTAAACTACAAGCTATATTGTGATATAGATATTTTTTGTTTGTTTGTTTTTTACTGGGTAGGAAATGCACTCCAGGTGGAAATCTCTGCTTATTTATTCATTGTGAATTAGATTTACATTATTTGCTATGTAAATTCTTCCATCTCCTTAAAGTTGATAATAACATGAATTCTTGATGGGACTTGGTGTTCTTCATATATCTGTCTTATATACCCCCATAAAACAAAGGCAAAAGAAATAAAATTTTACCTGATCATTGAACGTTCTTTCCAGTGACTGCTGACAAGTTAAGGCATTTGCAGTCCTGTCTGGGGGAGGCACTGAAACCTTACAATCATTCATTTAAGTCAAGTAATTTAAATGTAACACATACTCCTAAAAAGGAGAAAACTCCACTAACCAGCAAAAATCTTTATCCTCAGAGATATTCTTTAGAATATCCAGAAAAAAAAAGAGTATGCTTAATATTAGACTCATAAGCCAAATGAAGAGAAATATCTAATAAGTGTAATTAGACTACAAACATCTATTTAAAAAAAATCATTGATATAGCTAGGAACATAGAAGCACATTTGAGCCAATTTTCATCAGATACTGGAGTTTAGGTAGTTACATTTGTAAGTTTAAATATCAATGTTTTATTGCATGTTAAATATAAATACAATAAAAAAATAAAGCAGAAGTCTAGAAAGGAATATTTTCTTCATGCAGATTTTCTAAGATTCAGGAAAAATCAAGAACATCTATAGCTACATTAATGCACATATCTGGCTTTGGGAAACTATTCTGTGAGTTGCCACTTTGCCTGCATCTATACCCCAGAGCTTAAACTGGACCATGGTACTAGACCTGCAACATCTGTGCTCCTTTTCAGGAAGTGTGGAAGAGAAGAGATGGAGTTTGAGAAGAGATAATATATACTTGAAAATTCCACTTTTGAGAGATTATTTCAGAAGCTATTCTGTTTAAGATGATTTTTAATGCTTTCTATGATAGTTCATCAATTTACATTTTCTTAAATTTATTGCAATGATTGGAAAGACCCACTTTTTTGCTACTTTTAATATTAAAATATCTGAAGACAAATCTGAGTTATAAAAAGCACAATGTTTTAAACAGTATGTACTGCATTAGATAAAGCTTGTTTTGTAAGAAGTTTAAGACCACCATTTTGTTCCTCTAGAGGATGACTTATTAACTGGGAAGCACAGACAGCGGTTTGGAGAGCAGACTCCACCAACTCCTAAGGACATAGAAAATTTTTTTACTATGACAATGGGCGATCAGAAGCTTGTCAGGACCATTTTATTGAAATAGCTAACAACTTTGTTATCATTAGAAGAGATTCTTTAATGTGGTCGGCAAAACCTGGAAAAGAGAAACCTAAACATATGTAAAGAAATAAAATAAATTTACTCTTAAAAGAATGCTATAACTCAAAATAAAGTCACAGTCCTTATATCGTTACAGGTTCTCTAGTTCACAGCCAAATAAAACTCAGTCCATGCATCTTTTCTGACTCATCATTCAGCATGCATATCACAGATTTAAAGGGTTTTGGTTATTTTTGTGGAAATATGATTAGGATGTAAAAATTCATCATGTAAAAATACTCTTAACGAATAAGAAAAATATTTAGAAAATTAATTTTCTGTATATATAACATGGAAAAACATATTTTCCTATTTAAAACTTATTGAATTTAGAAGGGTTTGAGAGTAACTTTCAAAATGAAAGGAATTGTATCCTTTTCTACATTTGAGTTAAGAGATAAAAAACACTAAGTGAAGGAAATAAGATCCACAAATTTGGTCATAAAGAGAATTTCTGGAGTCCAAGTTTTGTCAAAATATCTATGCTACCTGCCTTATCCAAAGGTCTGTAGAGGTGTGTGCATCTTCTGTTAAAAATATATTTGTCACCTCTTTTCCGACTTAGAGGTAGGAGCTACAGCGGTAAAGTCTTCAGCTGCACAGATTTCAAAATGAATTTTTACAACCCAGATGATGGACTGGTATACTTCAAAAGTGAATTCATGAATTTTATAAAATCCTTTCTCTTCCTTTTTTTTTTTTCTTGACTAGCTTTCATCATAATGGAGGAATAACATTTTAAAAATTTTGAATAGGCACTTACTGGAATTACAGTTAATCCTGATACAATCTAGATGGGGAAGAATAGATGAAAAATGAAAATTTATCCTTCAAGGTAATAGCTGCAGACATCCAAAAAAATCACAGTCCACCCTTCCGGGGACAGACACATGCAAATATGGCCACTCCATATTATTTATTCTTTACATACTTCTAGAACCCAGATTCATTATTATAAAGTTTCACTATTGAAAACGACAATAGAAGGTTTTTTAAAAAATGGCCAATTCAAACAAAGCTACATGGTGACAAATCTAAGTGAAATAAAGAATTGTTAACTGTCAAAGATGCTTGACTTAGACTGGCTGCAACTTTCTCCCCATCTGTGAAAGAACATATTCTGTTTTCAGCATAAGTAAAAAAGTGCTCCGTCACAATGGGGTACAGTGCAAGCTCAGTTAGGCTCAGACATCTTGGACCTATGAAATCTAGTATCCCACAAAGGCCAACAGAATCCTTTAAAATCGTGGTGGTCAATGGAAAGCAAGTTAAAAGTATTCTCATCTCACCCTAATGTATCCCACCGCCCCCCCCCCCCACCACCCCGCTTGGGCTAAAAGGTAACAGCCTGATGTTGGCTGGATTCCATGCCTTGTATTAACTGGAGGGAGAAAGAAACACTATATGTTTCCTTTAGAAACTAGTGGCTAAGGAGTAGTGTCATTCTTCAGAGAACACAAGCCTATGCCTCTCTTAAGAGCTAACAATGTTCTCTCTGTAATAAGTGTCATGGTTAACACTGCTCTTGATTTTCCTTTTCTTATACTTGCTTCTTATATGAAAGCAGATTCTCTAAGAACAAGAGTGCCCGATCTGAATAACACAGACTATGATTGTAAGGGCTATGTTTAAAGGGCTATGTGGGATGTTTTATGTTGATTTTATGTATAGATGAATATTTGTTTATCTTAGTTGTAGTACTTAAAGCCTTTGGGGAACATGAAAAATATAAACCTAGATTCTGTTTCCATATAGCTGAGTTTGTCATGTGTCGTCAACCGCATCAGAAAAGTGGTTGCAAACAGCCAAGGACCAGCACTTACACAACTCTTTCCACAGAATGCTTTGCTGTTGGAAAATTCCCATGAGTGGTTCCACTTTGGCTTGTTGCCCCTTTAGTGTAATCAGGAGACGTATTTTGATTGGCTTGCAGTAACCTATCATTGTCACTAGAGGGAACTCTAACAGAATAGTAAATTAAGAGTGCTTTTTCTTTTTTTAAGGAATCTTTAAAAAGACCCTTATTATTTAACTTAAGTTAACTAATATTAATTGAATGTAATTGTAAGAAGCTAACAGTAAAACAACTTCATATTATATGAGATACTATTCTGCCCAGCACAATGTGAAAATGTGTTCATATTTTACTATTATTTTTTATAAATAAATTTTGTCTGTGTTTAGTACTTCCAGGAAATACAGTAAAACCTCATTAATTTGTACTCCTCGTTGAGTTAATGGTAATATTAAAACTTATTGGGCAGAATATATAAATTCTTCATTCTGTATGAGCAGAGATCACCTGAGAAAAATTAAACAAACAAGTTGTGAAAGGCCAAGTTCAGGAAGAAAACTGATTACAAATACTTTACTATATATTGATGGTACAACTTGCATAAAACAATGTACTAATTATGGATAATTCTTATCAACCCATTAAAATCAACCTAGTAACACTTTCCTTAATAGGACTTTTCCAGCTATTAACTTGTGATTTTAAAAGCAATTAGAAACAAAACTTTAATTTTTTATTTCTTTCTTTTTTATCTCTACAATTAAGACTTTTTCTTAATTCAGCCTGGCCTTCCCCCATATTTTACCTAGGTTGTTGAGGTTTTACTGTAGTGACTCTTTCTTAATTCTATAGTTAAGCAGGAAAGCATTATTTTTCTGTAGAAGAGCCTGTGTTTTTAGTGTTCTCATGGCTGTTTGCTGAGGGCCGCAGACTTTGGGCATTGAAGGGTTGTGGATTGCTGTTTGATAGCAAAATATCACCACACAGTATTTCCAAACAGAAAAGATGGGTACCACCAAGGCAACTATTCAAAGAAGAAGCCCAAGGAAAAGCGGAAAAGCCACTGTTGATCACATCACAAAGTAGAAATTTAATATTTGGTGTACATGTTATCAAAGTAAATATATCTGAAAGGATATCATCTAGAACCAATCGGAATGTCAGTAAATGTAACAACAGGAAATTCAGTTTGAGTCATATTCAAGCCGAATAATTTGTATTTTCGATTAACCTCATTGATATGTATGGCTTCCCTTTTAAGAACCTTCAGTGGTAGAAATCACAAAACATTAAATTATGTTAAACAAAAAGAAAACAATAAAAATATGCCCCAAAACCTAAATTAATTTTAAGGATGAAAATGAGACCATTAAGTCTTTTAACTTTCCATGGCAAACAAGCTACTTGATAAATGTTTGCAGGCAAACTGAACAAAACATGAAAAGTGTTAGTTCAATGGGGGAAGGTGAGTTGTTACCTAGATTGACCGTCAGTTTCACACGCCCTGCATCCAGCTCCAGGCGGAGGGTGTCGGCTGAGTCTCTAGAGGTGGTGGCCATGAGAATGCCATATGCACGTTGGGATCGAAACCGTAAGGACACATCTTCAGCCTCTGTGTGCATTACCACGGGGAGCTGGATTTTCATAAACATACTTCCATCATAGCTCAGAACTGTTGCCTCTACAGATGGGAAACAAATATAAAAGTTCTTGGTTAGTTTAGTAAATTTATACTTTGAAAAGGAAAAGCATGACCCATTAAAATCTTCCAGATAGAACACAAGACAACCAACTCAGCTCATCTTCAGAAATGAGCAACTTTTTAAGCTGGGAAGAGAAGTCACCATAGGAAGAACTTCTTTGTGAAGTATCTACTAAAATCCAGAAGAAGATATGGCTGTACTTCCCTTTTGGTTCCCTTTCTACCTATAGTATTAATGATGCCTAAACAGGCATGAGTCTCTTCTCAAAAGCAGAGATCGATTAATTTATGTATCCACAGGGCGAGCCTGGTTTGAAGCACTAGCAACTCTTTAATGAATGTTTACATATGGCTAGGCTACTGACCAGCTCTGTAAAATTAACCTTGGCTCCAAATCCTTCATCTGAAAAGTGAGACGATCTTAGTTGCTAGAGGAGTATCTTTAGGGCCTTTGCTTGTCCTAAAAGTTAATAATTCTATAAGCTAACTAGAACTTAAAACTGTCTGTAAGCACAGCCTTGGTATCCTAAAAATATTAAGGTATCCTCAAAATGTCAACGACAATGCATTTTGGTAATATTGAGAAAGGATGGGGGTGGGACTGAAGAGCTTGTGTGAATGTGTGCTACCAAACTAAAGTAGACTGCTTTACTAGGGAAGTTGCATAATACTGTGTTAAACACATAAAAACAGTAAATAGCAATAACTGTTGACCACACTCTGACTGCTTTAAGAAATTGTCAGCACCCCTTAATGTTAAACACCATATGGTACTGCAACACTGAAAGTATGAGTCATTTTGCTTCACTGATTCTAATAACTCAGAATACCATTTAATGAAAAAAAAAAAAAAAGGAAACAAAAACTACCTGGATTTAAAATAAACTAGAAAGTTCTCATTATCTTGCCTATGTACATGACTCAGCAATTAACTTTACTGATGCAACTGTGTTTATTCTTAAGATTATATTTCTTGAATTGTGGTCTTGCAAGTTTATTTTTCAAAAGGTCAGGGAAGTCGTTTCCCTTCTAATATACTTTAACCATTAGTTGTCATCATGAGAATGAATGCACATCCAGAACTGATAACCACTGAAGGTTCCAAGGTCTCTCCTTTAGCACTTTTCTCTTTTTTACCTACTTCTTGACTTAAGGGCTCTCTCTCAATTCACATGCCCACTCCCCCTAATACTTATTAACAGCCAGCTCTAACTTCTCTCTTGAGGTCCATCATCCATCCTTCATTTATTGTCTATTTGACATCTCTAAATTGAATATGATAGGCACCTTACAAAACTCTTAATTTACTACCCAACAAAAATGAACAAACTCATCATGCTCCTTGTCCAATGTTTTCCATTGGGTAAATAATATAACCTCATTGCTCAGACCTTCAACTCTCTAATTTCTCTCTGATTTTCTCTGCCATGTCCAATTTATCTGCAAGTCTGCAAGTCTTGAAAGTACTAATTCCACTCCACTTCCTTAATCTATTGCTTCTTACCCTTATCTCTAAAATGCTTCAGAATCTGCTCCAGTCTCTTACCTAGACCACTGTAAAAGCTCCAACAGTTTCCCTATTTCTATTTTTTCCCTATACACAGTAGCTAAGCTAAACTTTTAAAGAAGTAAATTGGATCAGATCACTTCATTGCTTAAACAAGCCTCCAATTTCCACCCCCCACCAATACATTCCCACTGCAGTTAGAATCAAATCTGTATTCCTTTTTTCAATCTATAAGGTTTTGTGTGATCTCTCCAGCCTCTCTCTAGCCTCAGCTTCTAGCATCTTCTTGCTTGTTTAGTAAACACCAGCCACACCAATTTTATCTCTCATTTAAGTATTTGCACTCTGTCTTAAAGGTTTCGCCCCCAGATCTTTCTATGGCTGGTTCCTTTGGCATTCAAATCTCTAGTCAAATGTTATTTCAGAGGGGCCTGCTGCAAGTATCCCTTTAATCTTCCTCCCAGTAATTTTATATCTATTTACCATTTAATTATTTTAAATTATCATTTGTTTGTATAGCATTATCCATCTTTGCCCTTTAGAATCTAAGTGTCAGGAGGGCAGAGAGTAGACTCTCCTATTCATTGTTCTATCAGTAGCTGAGTGACCTAAAAGTACCAGGCACACAGTAGAGTCTCAAAAAATATTTATTGAATTAAGGATTGCACTTGATACTGAATATATATATATATATATATATACAACCTTTGATTTAGATATCAAGCTTATATATATATATATATATATATATATATATATATATATATACACACACACTTGCAAAAGAAACTGAGTATTCATTCTGCCTATTGTAAGTAGAATCTAATTTTGGTAATGTATGTGAACAAAATATACTAAAGTCTACTTTGAAGGACTTACACAATTGTGCTGCAAAAGACAGATTAGGAAAGAGGTCTGTTTACTAAAATGAGAGTCCCACAACAAGACACTTACCTAGGCACAGGAAAAAAAATTTAATCCTCACAAAATATAGTGGTTCTACATCATATCACATATTTTTTCTAATTATATAAGAAGTTTCCCAAATGGAAGCAATATCACAAAAGACAACTTAATGCAGTTATTCAAAAATAATTAAAACATGATTGTAAAGTTGCAGTGAACTTAAAAAAAAGTGTTTCTAGTACAACTACAACTAATCATTTTCCATATCTATAAAATGTCTGAATAAAAGTTTGAAGACCATTATCAGTTGTTCAGTTACTGTGGTATCATACAGATAAAAGGACTAAACATTTTAGTTTTCTCCTATTTAGTATGTAAATCTGGTTTCTATTATTCAATAATCATATATTTTAAATGACTCACATTCTGTTATGAAATTTAGCTTAATTTTATTAAAAACTAAGTAGCAGGAAAATTATTTTAGAAATACAGAGAACTGATAATGGATCTTATACATGGTATGGAATACAAGCCAAAGTAGATAAATAATCAGGATCATTGGTCTTTAACATCCTTCAAAAAGCTGCAGGATAAAATAATAACAAAAATAATAAAACTTGAGTGCCCCTAAGTGCCATTTTAAACAATTCTTAATGTGAAAATAACTTGTTGATAAACAACAAATGAATGCTTAAAGGATTCCTCATAATTAGAGTTAATGTTTAATTAGACAAGAAATGGAAAATGGACAAGGTTGTAGTCTAGAGTTGCCAAATAAATGGTAAACAACATTCTGACATTTGAAGGTTATGCTATTTGGCAGCATCCTTTAACATCTGTAAAATTATTTTAATAATTAGAACACAAAAGTGTCCTTTAAAAGGCTATTTCCAATACAGTAATATCCAGTGGGGGAAGAAAAGGTTTTGACTTTGTCTCCTATATCTCCTTCCTCTTTGTTGTTAAGTTTGATAAATTTGCTTTTCTGTGTTATTCTTCCTTGCAGTCTAAAGTGTACACCTGTGCTCAGTTTTGCCGAAAGGCAGTCACATATTGTGATCAACGATGAAAATCAGACAGGGAGCCAAATTATATTGCTTTGACATCTGTCCCTCCATCTGTTAGAGTTTTAACAAACAAATAAAAAGTAGACCTCTGATTATACTATCTGCGAATAACCAAGGATAATTTCTATATGAGCAAGTCTCCACAAATTCCAAGTTTTATTAAAAATAAGGCAGGAGGGAAGGTGTTACATTTAATTTATGTTCAAGTGAAAACTATTTATATATTACTCTTTATTAGGGGATCAATACACATAAAATAAAATACTATTTTCCTAAGTCAGCAAATGCTCTGTTCTTTTATAAACTCCTTCACTTAACACAGAATAAAGATTTTCTAATAACGTGATTACAACATTATTTTTTGATTACAACAATGCTGCATTGTCCACAGACTTGAACATGCTTTTTAATTGCTTCAAATAATTATCTTTATAAATGATCAATTATTGCTCAATACTATTAAAATAGAAACTTCATAAGTGTATTTTGTTTTTAATTTCAGGAATTGTCAGTCAACTCTTATGTGATCAACAACTTTACATGATCAGAGTGTACCTGGAGTGGATGCACAGTCAAAGCCCTTTCTTTTGAATTGGAAACACGAAGGGTTGGGCATGATCTTGTGTTGACTGAACTAGGGCATAGCTGGGAACTGGACAGAAGTCAAATTTTGACAAAATTTGAGCATGACAAGCATCCCACATCATCTTGTTCTCGGGAGATGCCATAATATGAGCAAGAAAATTAATTCTGAAAAGCAAAGACTTCTCACAATATGCTGGGTACTTCAGAAACAAAAAAACACACAAAACATAACCAACCTGGAGACAAAGAAATCGGTAAAAATATCCAGCTGCCTGTCAGAGAAAAATGTATACTGAATCCCAGTGATGAAGTTTGCTATTAAATTCTCATTTTCAAATCTGCATATGCTTGCCACCCCTCTTTCTAATTATTGCAATATAAAAATATTCCCTTTCCTTCATTTTGGCTCATGAAGCTCTAAAAATTCTATTTTTATTACTGCCATATGTAGTAGCAGAATATTGCCACAGGGTGGTATACCATGCATATTTAACTGCAGGCTTTTGTAATTCGTGTGACAGTCAGTTATATCCTTTTCTAGCTTCACTTAAGCAGGAGGCACCAGAATATCTCACAGCTTTTGGAGTGATTAAAATGAAAACAAAATTTGAAATCATACAGGTCTGCTGTATGATTATACCTAACTGCAATACATCTTGTAAGCTTTGCCACTTTGTTGTTGTTGTTGTTGTTGCTGGCCCCTTTTGGCAATTTCTAAAAATAAAATGTACAAACAAATAAACTGAGATTATAAGGGAAAATTAGAAAATTAAATTTACAGAGACTATATACCTTACAAATGAAAACTGCAGAGAAATAGCTTACCTCTAATGATAAGTCACATGAACTACAATTAGATACTAGGAGAATGAAAGAATTCACATGATTAAAATACTTACCCATCTACTGACCTAATTGTATAATACCGAACAGTGATAATATTTTGGTAGGTAACTTAAGATCATTATTAGATTGTTAATTTATTCTTAAATTTTATATTGATGTTGATAACAGAGCTCATAAGCTGATGAACCACCTTATTAAGATAAAGAACCAAAGTTACATTTCAACTTTGGATTCTTTAAAATCATCTCTTTTTCTCTGAAAAAAGTTAGATTAAATGAATTAAATTATTTCAGAAATGAAGGGAAAAAAGCAAGACTAAATATGCATGGCTTAAAAAATAGATGCCAATTACTTTCATGCTAAGTGACTAATAGAGCAATGTGATTTAGTGCATGCGAGGACAATGGACAAACTCATTAATATTTTTTTATATTGACTTTTTTGTTGTTCCATTGTTGAAAATGAGTGGCAATGGATGTAGAGACTAATGCATTTATCTGAACTTCTTAGGGTAGTTTTAAGGATATGCTTAGATCTATTTGTTCTGCTATTTCTTCCTTTAGTCTGGTCTGCAAAAGAACTGTGGCAGTTATCACCCTTCATTCTTACTTTAACCCGTATTCTTCTCCTAATGGGAGAGGAAAAGAAAAAAAAATGTAGCTTTGTCTCCTGCTAAAGAAGGGAATAGAGGAACCTGCTCAGAGCTTCAATAGACACATGAAAACTTAATAGCAAATAGTTAAATAAATCTTCTGTGGTCATGTGGGTCTGAAGCAAAGGTAAGTGCCTTTGAAATTACAGTGTGCTTCTGAAAAGGCTGGTGTAAACTGGATGATTTAAAGTCAGCTTACTTTTCAAATTTCAGTGACTAAGTTAAGCGAAATGAGCAGGTTTACCAAAGTCTCATGCAATGTCAGCAAGGTTGCAAACTTATAGCTTAGCTTGTTCCAAATGCTACTGTTGGCATAGATATTAGTACTGGGTGCCATGAATATGTCTAATTCATGCTTTCTTTATTTTCTACTGTCCCAGAAAATAAAAACTGGACAAAAGAGAGGCAGTTATTGTCTATTATACATCTTAAGCCCATACTCTATAGGATACAAAAGACTCAAATATTTATTCCTGAAATATACTTAAAAAACAGTATCTTCCCAGAATCGGGTCCTTTGAAAATCATTAAGGAGTCATCAGTAACATGTCAGGTGTGGCTGCTCAACTATCAGAGAGTTTACTTCAGCAAAGTTCCCATGGTCAATTTAAATTTTGAGGTCAAAATTTAATATACTTTTCATCTTAGGGGAAGCAGCTGCTTTGTGTTTGGAAACCTACCTCTCTCACAGGACCTGCCAAGATAGCCTGTTCCGGAACAATCACAGACATATCTGTTCCACCCATCCCTGCACATGCCATTGTTTTTGCAAGGGTTGCTAAGGCACGGTTTTGCTGTTTCCCTTGAGCAGGAGGGCTTTACTCCAGCAGTACTTTGAACTTCAGCCATTTGTCGGATATCTTTGCTCTGGCCATCAATGAACAGATCTCTGATGCAGCCCACATAGCCATAGTTGAGCAAAGCAGTCCACACCTCCGTGGGGAAGACGAGGCCCGCTTTGTTTTCTGGCAAGCCCCCCAGGTACAGCTCATCATCCAGGTCCAGAATCTCACTCTCACCAGGAGCAGTGTAGGGTGTGCGCAGCGTGTTGACAGAAATGGTACCTGTTGCAACGACAAGAGGATACACAACTCTTAATAGAGTATGCAACATTTTCTAAATATCACCCTTTCTCTCTTTCATCTGCCTAAGGGTGAACTCCTTGAGGAAAGACATTTTAAATTTTTCTTGATTCCCAGTGTCTTGTACTTCTCAGTGGAGTTAACAGAAACCTGTGGAATTATGTGACTTTAGAAATAAGGCAGACTATAACTACGGATTCTATAGGCACACCTTATTTTATTGTACTTTGCTTTACTGCACTTCACAGATTTTTTTTTTAAACAAATTGAAGGCAAGACCCTCCACCAGTAAAAAGATTATGAATTATTTTAATGTGTTACTAGCTTTATTTCAGTGATCTGGAACTGAACCCAAAATATCTCTGAGATATGCCTGTATTTCACTTTGGTAATAAAAACCAAAGTGTACAGCTAACAAAGAGTGGTTGTCAGCCTCTAATGGTTTGGCCAAGAAAGGAAGAAAGAAAAAAAAAAAAGGAGAAAGGAAGAAAAGATAAATTGACATTCTATACCACTCTTTGGAATAAAGTCAGACATTCTCTGGTTAACACTCATTTTCAAAGCTAGTATGCAACTGTAAACTAAGGAAAAGCTGTGTGCGTCCATCTTTAACTGACTTGTTTGCTTTTATTAAACACAACAGCTTGAAGATTATTTGTGTCAAAATCCGACTGAATTACACTTAGCCATATGAATCTATGGATTAACTCCTAAGGTCTCAGTTTACTATTTCTAATATGGGCATAATAATATGATCTAGCTCATATGATTGCTCCAAGTATTCAATAAAACAATACTAGTGAAGTATCTAGTTTATTATAAGCACTGCACAAATGCTGTGTATCATGATTAATCACAGAGACCAAGTCAAATTGGTCATTTACTTTTTTTAAACCGAACTAGTTACTTATATAAATTGACATTCCCCCGACTCCTTCAAATATAAGAAAAAAATATTTCTTTTTCTTTATATATATATTTTTTATTTTTTAGGTGAGGCAACCCTTGGTTGATCTCACAGATTGAAAGGACCATGTCAGCTTACAATCCCTTATTTTTTTGTTTTTTAAGCCTACAGCACCTGATCTTCCTAGGTGGTTTCCCAACCAAGGACTACCAGACTCGGCCCTGTTTAGCATCTGAGATCAGATGGCATCGGGCTTGTTCAGGGTAGCATGGCCATAGACAAGAGGAAAATAATTTTATTAGTTTATACATATATAAGAATTATGGCCCTAAGCATAGGATGAAAAGGAGCCATTTACATTGGTTTGAGAATCATAGAAAAATACTTTTGCAAAATATATTAAAAGGAGAAAAAAAATGAAAGACAGACGCAATTTTTAACCAAAACTTCCATCTCCTACCATCAGATTACTTAAAATTCTACTATTATTTTATATCCAGAAAGGTATTTATAAATATTCAAATGTAATACCTGAAAAGGACACTACACTGACCCATTTTGAGAGTATTCCAGACTTATTTTTTAGGTCTAGACCATAAAGTAGAATAGAAAGAGTCTAAAGAGAGAAAATGGATTAGAAAATGTCTAATGCCATGCCAGCCTCTGACATAGAGCCTCAAGGATTTGGGGGTCAAGTACACAAGAGAGAACTAAAGATGGTACAAATGTAGGGACAGGCAGAAAAAGTACGGTGTAGATACATGGTAGGTAGGAAGATGCATTTTAATTGTTTCACACAATATGTAAGGCCTGCCCCAAGTGAAAATATGCTAGTGATGAATGTGAAAGGCACATCTAACTAGGGACATGTTGCTGCTGGTTTTTGCACTTTGCTTGATGCAATCCAAATACCAGCAGAAGGGGCACTCCACCATACGGGCAGCATAATGGGATTTGTTCTGTGAGGGAGAAGGGCATGGAAGCTGCTAACACAGACTGTGCAGGCAGCCAAGTCATTAAGAGGATATTTATCTCTTTAGACTCCCAGAGAAAAAAATGAAAAAAAGCTCCTAGGGGAGAAACACTCAAAGGCATTGCTATTTTGGCCTTCCAAAGATGGGAGGTACAACAGAGATTTCAGAAGAAGGAAGCAAAAAGTGAAAATGACAAAGTACTCATTTTTACTGTTCACTTTAGTTCAAGTATCCAGGAAAACAAAACAAAACAAAACAAAACAGAACAAAACAAAAAACCTCTTTTAGCAACATGCAAGTACAAGAAAATTGTACTTAGAAAAATATCATTTGGGGAAAATAAAATGAATACTTTTTAGTGAGAATGGTGATTCTTTTCTCTTCCAAATAGAATTTCATTAAATACATTTTTAACTGTCTAAAATGCCCTAAGAAGTGAGTTAAAAGATGATCTCTCTCTTCTGCAGTAGCTAATGACAGCTAGAAAATAATGAGAAGAAATGAGTGTTAATAACAAAAGGAAAGGCAGACATTAAAAAAATATATATTACATGTGGAAAGCAAAGGGTTGTATGCAATGAACACAGTGACTTATGCTTATAAGATAAAAGCAAGAGGAGTGCTACCTCATTTTCCAGTTAGTTCAAGAAGGCCTCCTAGAAATGGTTATGTAATGTTGAGAGAGAATTGTTAAGAGACACAGAGCAAGTGAACAATAATGAAGTTTTAAAAGAGTGGGAACATGTTTTTAAAAATATGCAACTTGTTCCATATGTCTTTTTTATATTCATGGAATAAGCTTGATTAAGCTCAAGGGGAGGAAAAGAAAAACACTTGGAAAAACTGTATTGTCCTTATTCATGATGTTCTAAGTCTGACACTAAGAGGATGCTTGGAGGATTCCTGAGATGAGGGAATTCAGTGGCTTGCATAACAACCGCTTTCTTCATCCCCCACCCTCATGGTTCCATAGCTCAGTACACCAAGCATTGTCCCTATTCAGTGTGTCTACACTCTCAGAGACAAAACTGCTGCCAGATATTTCAGACGATCACCCATGAACAGTATGTCTGACAGTGAAAATGGAGTGACTGAGTCTCTGGATTTTTATTTATGGTATGTTAGTACCTGTTCTGAACAAAGTATCATCAGAAAGTTCAGATATGTTTTATGAATGTGTTTGTTGTGGCCAGAGGAGGATATTCACTATAACTTTGTCGTTAGACTAGAGTTTCCCAATTACAATACCTAAAGTTAATTCACAGTTTTCATATAGCTTATATACAGTCCACTGGGTGTGTACGCATGTGTGTGCATGCACACACACACACAAAGTTTAACAGAAAAATATTTAACTCTACTACCTCTGAGGTACTCTGATATTTTGTTCTTATTAAATAATTTTATTAATATGAATGCTAAGATAGGACCCACCAGACTGACTTTGAAACCAATTACCAGGTTGTAACTCACAGTTCAGAAAACATTTATTGAGAGGTTACTATCATAAGGATAAGGATGCTTTTCCTATAGATTCTTACTGCCCCTTTAAGAAACAATTTTAGAGTTCTCATGGGAATAAGTAGCAATGAAAGACAGGAACAAAAGCAAAAGGAACATAATGCAATCTTCAACTCGAATACAGTCCAAGGGGAACTACAACTTTAATTTAGCCTTGGATTCAAGGTAAGGAGTCACACTGAGAATATGCATGTATGAGATATTTATTAAAATATCCTGCAAACAAACATAATTGAATGAAACAACCATGACTGAAAATCAACTACT
Source organism: Macroglossus sobrinus (assembly GCA_004027375.1). NCBI lineage: Eukaryota > Metazoa > Chordata > Mammalia > Chiroptera > Pteropodidae > Macroglossus > Macroglossus sobrinus. Next base: position 72,992 of record PVKZ01003599.1, read on the forward strand.
ATTTTCCCTAGATGCTTTGTCAATCCATATGCACTTACATTTTAAAAGAAAATCTTTGAAAAGACATGACAAAAAAAAAATAAGGGAAGTGTAGAACTAATTTAAGTGAAATGGAAACAATTATTTTATATTCTGAGAATTCACAGAGTAACAACTTTACCTGAACTAATAATTCAGTTTTATTAGATATTTATATTTATTATATTTTATTAGATATTTTTATTCGAATAGATATTTATATTTTAGCCTACATATGTGCAAAGGACCGGAAACACTCACATTTCTGATAAGGAATTTGAAACCTAAATTCCTTAATGATTTTATTACTGATACTCATCAGAAAACATTTTCACCTAAGCAAAAGACACATCACAGAATCACTAAATTCATTTAAGCCCATTGAACATATACACATGGACATAGCAAAATTTCAATATTAAGATTTCCAAATGCCTATTCTATTACAATTGAGTTACGAAGATAGTGGTCGCCAAGAAAATATGATGTGAATATTTAGACCTTGATAATTGATAGACAATTGAGTAGTTGCCACAGTTGTGTGTGTGTATATCTATATATCTCTATCTATATATCTATATATATATGTGTGTGTGTGTGTGTGGGTGTGTGTGTATATATGTATATATAGCTATATATATAGATATGTATATCTATATATCTATATATCTATATATGTATGTATATAGATAGATATATAGATATAGATATAGATGATATAGATATAGATATAGATATAGATGATATAGATATAGATATAGATATAGATATAGATGATATAGATATAGATATAGATATAGATGATATAGATATAGATATAGATATAGATATAGATATAGATGATATAGATATAGATATAGATATAGATATATACATAGAGAAAGAGAGAGTGAGAAAAAATGAGAATTTTCCAAAGGCTAAGGTATGACCACATGCAAGTGAATTTTTAAGAGGAAACAAAATTCTGGTATATTATTGGTTTATCCCTCTATCTTGTTCTAGGAACTACAAATATTGATACATTCTCTTTGGAACTTCTAACTACAAATTACATTTAAAGTTTCTCGTAAATTAGATAAATATTTTACAAAAACATTACTATATTTGATTTGTTAAAATTTATAAACCATAGTCATGTTTGGCAACTTATTTTGATCAGTGCTTCTTGCTTCAACATTTAAGAATCTAAAAATCCTGCTGTTATTTTACTTTAAAATAAATGAAATTTCAGCTAAAAGCCAAATATATTTCTTATATTAACATTTAAACCTAGCTGTTTTCATGACATATGCAAAATATAAAATCAAGGTGACAGACAAGATAACATTCATTTAGGAATATTTATAAGCATAAAGAAATTCACACTTTATGTAGAAGTATACTTAAAAGGGGAAAAAACTTAAAAACAGTTCTAGTCATAAAAATGAAAGTCAACTTTATGATTTGGTCTGGTATTTATAATCTGTTAGTTTTTACTATTTTTTTAACCTAATTTTCTTTGGCTATTCCACTTCCAGAAGATTAGTTTATGAGGTGAGAAGAAACATGAAATTAAAGTTAGATTTAAAATAAGTTAATGTGGTTTCAAGTTTTAAATTACTGCAAAAGTTTAAATGACTGAGAAAATAGATGGTAGAAAATAGTGTGTTGTAATGGGGAATGCTTTTGCCTGGCCAGAGGAAACCAATTTTCATGTTCTAACTTTGCAACTGACTAGCTGGCAAGCTCAGCCAAATAATAGATTCATTAGGCTTCAATGTGGTTCTTATGCAAATAAAGGAATTTACTGAAAACTCACTATGGTTCCTTTTATAATAAAAAATTTAAGTTGCTGCTTAAAATACTTTTTAGTTAAATATCACTTTTATCTATCCATGATTCTGACTCACTTCTCATTGCAGAAGGAACTCAGATCCCACAAACTTGCAAATGCACTTGTCAAATTTATATCTCATTAACAAATTCAAAGTCAGTAAAAAGGCATAAGTGATAAAAGCAGAACAAAACACTGATATAATTAATGAAAAAATACAACTCTCATAAAATAAATAGTTAAAAAAATAACCATAATATTAACAATGAAAGTTTTGGAGTAGTGAGATTATGAGTGAATATTTCTTTCCTCCCTCCCTTCTTCCCTGCCTTCCTTCCTTTCTTCCTTTGTGTCTTTAAAAAAAAAAAATCTCACGTATTAGGTTTATAATAGAAACTGAAATAAATTTTATTTGAAAACAAAACTATACTCCTAATATTTTCAGTTTATTACTATGTGTTTCTGCTCACTTGGGTTCACTCATGAGCCAGAAATTTCAGAAAGTAAACCAATATATGAAGATAAAATCTTGGAATAAAATGTAAAATATTTGAAAATACCTAGTGAGGGGCAAGATTGAAGGAAAAGGGGAACCTTATATACTACAAATAAGAATATAAACTCAAACAACCTGTTAGTAAAATAACCTGTTATTATCTTTCAAAATTAAAAATGCAATTAACTCAGCTATTCCATTTCTCAGAATATGCTACAGAAATTCTGATCAATATGCACAAAGATATAATATGAAGACATCCTTTATAAATGAGTTTAAAATGGTGAACTTTTATTAAAGTTAAAATTTAAATGTTTATCAACAGATAAATTACTAATATAAATAGATATGCACAAATTAAACGATTTATGATGTTACTACAAAAATGGCACAGGAAAAGTTCTCTGTAGGTTTTTCAAGTTACCGATTGTTGAAAAATGATCCTGTTTATGTAACAAGAAGCTCTACATTTATTTTGTATGTATAAATATATTTATAGATATATTGATACATAGAAAAATACTGGGAAATTTTCAATACCAAGTTATTTTAGTGATTGCCTGTGAAGGAGGAAGTGAATTCATGAAGGAAGTATGTGGCAAATGAACACTTTTCATTTATGTACTTTTTGAATTGTTAAACATTTTTATCAGTAGCACATATTTATATATTATATACATTCCATGTATTAAGCACATGTGCATATACAAAGACACACAAAGCAACATGTACATATATATGAATTTTAAAAATGATCATATGCAATGATGGGAAGCAGTGAATATCAATGAAGTGACATATTTTATAGCAATTAAAATATTATTTTACAGAATTTCCACAGATTTCTATTCAGCACTCCACACAGAAGGTCATTGTGGCTGGGTGTGATCAGAAAACTAACTGCCTATTTTCTAAGGATGCAACTGACACCCTAACCCAGGGTCTGCCCCTTAGCTTGGTAGGCACAGAAAGGGGATTTAGTAGATTTAAAGAGCAAGGTTCCATTTCTCAGGGTTTGACTAATGTTTACCAACCCTACAAGACCAAGTAATTAATTCTCTATGAGAAATTAACTTTTACAATATATAGAATGCTTCCTATGCAGCTCAGCCAATATTAGACCTCAATTTATAATCCAAATGTTTATTCACTTATGATGGGAAATTTAATTGTTACAGAAATCTGAATATTTATGTCTATATAATTGGTCTATGAGATAAAGTAATGTGTAGTAACATTAGCTTAGGATGGTCTGACATCCTCCTATCAATTAAGATGACTTGCTTTCTATCTCTACAGTGGGAGTGAGATAGTCAAGTCTCCTGGACAATTCTTAGATGGGTAATGCCAATGTCTTGTCTCTATGACTTTCTTCTCTACAGTCAAGTTAATATGCTGAGTCCTATACGCCTGAGATCCTTGTTAAAATGCCTCTGAAAAGCTCTGCTTTTATTCTCAGATGCTGTTTTCATAATTCCCAGAGAATAAATGTTGTTATTTAGATATTTTTGAGCAAAAAAAGACATCATAGTAAAAAAACAGCTGAAAAATTATGTTTATATTGTAATTGCAACTATATAAAATATATGCACATGTTAACAAAGAGTAGAAAAAAATGTGCAAAACTGAAAATGTTTTGAGAGGAGGAAGATAACAGATAACTTTTCTTCTTTTTAAACATGTTCAGAATAAAAACTTAAATACATGCATCTACTTAATAAAATTTAATATAACAATTGTATGTAAAATTGAATTCAGCTAGTCATCAGAACAGTCAAATAATCAATAAATTACCGACAAGTTATTTCAGTCTTCCCATTGAGGGGTAGTGGTTTATGGACATGGATACAAAATAAAGTATTAAAAACGTACTTGAAATAATTTCAACATATGCAACAGGCAACTAGGTAGGCATAGGAGGAACGTTTATAGTCAGAGGGCAAGTTCAAATCAAGACCTAAATAGAGAAATGGTCTAATGCTATTCATGTAGAAATGTCTAAGTTTGGTGATTCGTGAATGGCACACACAGAAATCAGTGCTAATAACAGATAGCTAGAAAGTGTTGTTCACATCAAACAGTAATTACTCTAAACTTCTAATTATGTGCTCTAAAGAGAGGTGTGTGCTTTTCCCACTGTAATTTCTAGTTCTTAAACTAGAACTCTTTGACATCAAGTCAAATCTCAATGGTTCCTTAGCTGTTAAATATAGGCTTAACAATGAATAATTGTTGATATAATCTGCTGTACATTGCTGTACACAAGCCGATTTTGACAAGAATAATGAGTTTTCTCTTTGATTTCAATTTGTAATGATGGTTTGCAAAGAAAAAAAAAAGTGACTGGCAGTTTGCTATAAACATACTTGAGAGGACACCTTTGACTGAGCCAAAGAGCTTAACACAAGTTTAAACAATATTCATGACCCAAGAAAACAGTCATTAACCTCATCCTAATTTTAACACAATTCACACTTTAGCTAAATACCTGGGCAACTGATTTGTGTTGAGTTTTGGAGCAAAAGAGAGTGAAGGGGTAACCCTGGAAAGGGAGGAGCGGCTGGTAAAGAAATACAAGCTCTGCAATCCTTGCATAGTAATGAGCCTATTCAATCACATTTATTAACTCAGCAACTTAGGGGGTTTGCTCTGGTAAGTAGCTAAGCTGTTCATGGCAGACATGCACCTTCTGTAGCACTCAAGTCAAATATTCTGATCCACAAAATCATGCCTGCACTTTGCAAGGTTCTTCTTTGCCAGTTTAGCACAGGATCTGAAAATGCCATTCATTGCTCAATCCACTCTGCCTCCCATGTCACTGGTCATAGACTAAACAGATGATGAAAGAAGCTACACTGTACAAAGAGAACAGTTGTGGCCAAACAGTATTAGTCAAAGTGTAGGATTTAAAGGGCCTCTCTCTTTTCTGCATCACAGAATAGATGAAGGGTCATATAACCCAATACAATTAATTGTACTGAAAATGAAGTTCTAGAAAAGTATTCAGATAAAGATTCTACTCATCAAACAAGGGATTCATGTGCCCACCTTTTAGTGAACAAAGACTGAAGGGCATATCATCAGAAATATGGACATCCTTGTAACCATCTTCCTTGTTCCTAGCTTGCTTACTGTAGCTGTATAACCCAGTCCTCAGAAAGGAACACCTTTCTTCATGATAAATTTCCCTTCTATTTACATGGTTGCTAAATAACACAGGAATCTCATGAACAAGCCAGAAGAGCAGTCTTGTTCTCATAAAAGCTGGTCATTTTTATACCAAGTTTACCACCATTTTCTAATAACTGTTTAACTTATTGCATTTTCCCTCCAGACATCTGCGCTTGAAGAATGGCATTGTATTCTTAAAAGAAGATCAGCACCTGTTATCCTATATTGCATAAACTGCTTTCTGAAGGTAGTGTAATTCCTTAAAAAGTTGCAGGTACAATTGAAAGAGTGCTATTACTCTTCAAATGTAAGAGTAGTACCATTGTTTTTAGAATATTAAGGGTAAGTTGGTGCTGAGCCATTCACATGTTTTTACTTTTTATTTTTTCTTATAATAAATATTTATTGAGCAACTGCTATTGCATAAGAAAGTACTGAGACTTGTGGTTCTAAACATAATTTTTAAAAAAACTGCCTCTCATACATGGGTTTCCATTATAAACTGTTTGAGTAATATTAAAAATCAGTCAGTCCATCAAATACAGTTTAACCCTATCTCTAGCCAAGATAACCATTAACATCAGACTAATAGGCATGGCTCTTATTCCTACTTACTTCACTATGGTCAATAGCAGAAAGAATAACTTTCAGGACTGGGTTCTCTCTACTTTAACAACAAAAAAAATATGGCTCATTAAATGTTTTAAAATATCAATCATCTAAAGAGTATCCCAGGAGAATCAACAGATGTGAACTTCTTCGTCCATGAGTCAGAAAGCAGCCAACATTGCCCTCTTCTCAGAGCAGTATCATCCCCTATATTATATGAAGAGTAATTTTCATATAGCCTCTGAATACAGATGATGCGAAAAAAGAGTAAATGAATTATTCCTTAACTTCTATGTTTCTTAGTTTTAACTGAGCTATGAACCTTATATTTCACCAGTGTAACTCAAAAACATCCTTTAAATAAAATAAAAGCTAGTATAGTTTTTCATTCAATCTTTAAAAGGCTTCTTTATACCAAACCAATGTAGTGTGCAAATATAGAACTTAATTAAAATACTATATATAAAATATTAACAGCTGCAGTTATTAAAATTACATTAAACTCCCTTGAGCTTGGCCAATATAATATGAACTCTCTTTTTTCTTTTAATTTTTTTTTCAATTTAGTAAAGAACAGAACTTGGTTTAGGAAGTAAGCTTTGGTTTTTATATTGTTGGCTCTAATTCGGTAATCTGAAATTTTAATCATATAAAAGTACTTTACCATCAAAACACCACCAAGCATATTAACTTAATCTTTCCATTGGATTCCAACAAAAATCACGTTTTATTTGTTTTCTTAACATTTTCTTAAGGCATTTCATTCTTCTTCTCATCTAGCATTGAACTCTGTAAATTAGATATTCTTTGCTTTTCCCATTGAGGGACACTTAATAAACTATTGGTAATTTCAATGAATTAAAGAGCTTAAACAGAAATAGTAGATTTTATTCTCCTTTAGGATTAAGGTATTTATCTAATCCTTATTGTAATAGGTCATCCAAAGAACTTGGAGAAACTAATTAGATTGCATCACCACTTAAGACTAGAGAGTCAGATGGGTACTGGACTAATCGTAGTGATCACTCTGTAAGGTACATAAATGTTGAATCAGTATATTGTACCCTTGAAATTAATAAAATAATATATAACTATAATTTAAAACTAAATTTTAAAAAGACAATAAATAATCCAGGTATAAATCATCATTATCAAATATCTAATGGGTAGTTTTCTTTTCTTTTCTTTTATTCTATTGGAGTCAAAGGGCAGCAATCTGTTGTTAAATTCCTGTATTCCCATCAGTGTATTCTTCTCAGCTTAAATCAGAAAATCAAAGAGGAATCCAGTTCCTAATGAAATCAGTATGGTACACCAGGCAACAATAACAAAATACTGTCTACTCTCAATCATCTAAGACACCAGAAAAAATGATAACATAGTATAGATTATACATAATGGTAACTAATTGTTCTTGTGTGCTTCTCTGGGGAAATGAAAGAATGTAGAAAGACCAAGTTTCCAGAGACTGAGGAATCAGAAACAGTCTCTGAGATACCTGGAGATCAGAGCAATGGGTTCTGACCTTTCTTCAATTTTCATTCCTCTCCCCCTGTTCCTTAATTTTCAGTTTCCATTTCCTTTACCTGAGCAAAAAAATTATATGCTTTTAGTAAGGTTAATATAATTTTCTTGATTGATAAACAGGAGAACAAAATATGAATAATAGTGAAATAGGAAACTGTTTTGTTTCAGAGAAGCCAGGAGTAAACAAGTAACAAGAAAGTCTAGGAAAGAAGGGTGTTAAAAGGAGAGTTCAGCCTCAGGACTTCAGCATGACCCTTCTCAAAAAGAATGGTAATCACAGATTATAAGATCTGAAAGAAACACTAAGTGTCATTTGGTCTGTGGTTCCCAAATTTGGCTGATTATCTTGGAAAGATTTGCAAAAATATAGAATCCTAGGTTCCATCCCTGCTGATCCCCCTTTACTGTGTCTGGGATCCAGTGAACGCTGTGTCTTTACCAATATGTTTTATACAGGAAAAAAATTTCAGGCCCACAAAAATGCCTTGGCAAAGCTTCCACTGCTATTTATCAGAAAATCCAGAGTGGATGGTATAATATCTATGCAAATGAGAGATTTATGAGAGAGAGAGAGAGGAGCAGAAGACTAAATTCAGTTGTCTTTTATTATAAGAACATGATCTGATTTGTAAATGAGAGGGACAATCAGAGCATAGGAGCACAGAGCGATGAAAGTAAAATAAATAACATATAATTGTATACCTAAAACAAATTGTCTCTCTCTTTCTCCCTCCCTCCCTTCTTCTGCCTAGACCATTTTTGCCCAACCCAAACCTAATGCTACTCATCTTCCTAAACCCCATAATCCACTAAAAAATTTCATAGTAAATAAATGCAATTTCTTCAGGCCCTCCCTATGTCCTGACCTTTCCCCACAACACACATACCTCCAGGAAAAAAAGATGCAGTGAAAAGAAACCAGAGGAATGAATCCCTATTTGTGGGATTCCAAACACCTTCTCAGAAAGAGAAGCTATTTAGAAGACAGCAGAGTTTTGTCAGTGTCCTTGAAATCCTATTGTATTGATTAAAGTGTTTTTGATAGCCTACATTCACCTTCATAAAAAGTGTGGTATACTAAACTAAAAATTTTATGTGTGGATCATAAACTTTTTTCATATTTTATATTTGACATTTCAGATACCTCTAAACATCCATGATATGAGGTAATTGGTAATATGAGAACTCTGAATTTTGTCATTTGTAAATTCAAGGTAAAATTTCTTGCAAGATTTAGCACTTGATGATCCAATAAATATTCATTTAAGTAGCCATTTGGGTATTTGGAGTTTGATGCCCAACTATTGATGATTAATTAGTTCCTTCTGATTTTTATATATGACACTGAAACAGTAACAATTTCCTTTACCCTAAAGAGAGAAATGTAGAAAATCTTTACTATGTATTGGTTTTAATTATCTAGGCATGAAAAGAAACATATAAGGTATTCCAGCAAGTAAACAGCATAGAAAAATGATAAATTACCTGACCGTCCGTCTCTCTGGAAGTCCACATGATACCATTCTCCATCATTCACTTTCTTCTGCAGGGCTTTGATTTTTATTGTACCTGATCCCATGTCCAGAAGGAGGTAGAGGTGACCATCCAGCATCTCAATAGCAAAAAAGTCAACCTTTATCATCTGTGGGTGCTTGGCATCTTTTTGGTGTCGTGGCTTGCCATGGCTAAATAATATGAGGCCATTTGGCTCTGTTGTGCGGAAGTCAAATGATATGGAGCCTGTTTTCTTTGCATTCCATTTAGGCAAAGAGATGAAAGACTCTGGGGTTTCAAAGGTGATTGGGTCCAAAGTTGCAACATTCTCACATTTAAATGCTACTACTCCATGGATCTTCATCTTAGGGTCTCCTTGCTTGGCAAGTCGAGATAATTCCAGCCTTACATCATTATTTTTATAAACAACCTGTAGGCAGAGTATAGTAGTGAAAAACTAGACCCACATTTTAATATTTAGAAATTGTCATCAGCTCATATAACTGGCAAATGGACCATAAAAAGACACACAAGTTTATTGACTTTTGATTAATAAGATAGCTTTTTGAGTCAAATAAAATTAAAGTATCAATTCACTGAATAGTAACTTCCAATCTAATGTCATTCAAATAATGTGTGTGTGCACACACACATGTACACAACTGCCTGTGGTTTACTAAAATAATTTAAATAAATCTGTGTGGAGCTTTATTATTTCAACCACATGCAGATTTGGATTTACAAATGCCATTTGTTTTCTTTTGTTGGCTATCATACTTTGTTTATTAATGTAAGTACTGAAGTTTTTCAGTTTTATCGTTAAAGTATTTGAAATTAGATATTTTTATATAATGGTCCTTTAAAATACAGGATTTCTTTTATGGTCTATATATCCATTGTAAGATATATGTAATTTGTAAGATGATCACAAATTGAGGTAGACAACATCCAAATTTTCTCAAAAAAATTATAAAATACAACTGAGATGCAGAAGCTCTCTCTTGCCCTGCCCCACATTAATAACTGTTTGAATGTTACATAACTCTGGAACATGGTATTTACTCTAAATCCATTCAACCTGTATCGCTGGTGTTCCATTTCACTTTTAACATACACAGATATGGAGTAAAGTTTGTCCTGTACTCCCATTTCACAAGGCACTTCATCTAAAATGGTGGGTGGTTCTGATAGTTGTTTGATAGTGTGAGGGCTTTTTTGGACTTAAATAGCACAATGAGCAAATCCACTGGCAGCGCTCACAATATCATGCATCTGCCATCACAATGCTTTAATAAATTTGTAGCTATTTCAACATAAGGATAGAGATGCATATTTTTTCTACAATATGGGTACCAATAGATAGTTACATTTTCAAAAAATATGTCATAAAGACTTAAGAATATCTAATTCCTTTAAGAAGGCATTCAAAATTTCACAGCAGCCAACACTGTCTGGTTCTAAACTCATTTATCCATATCTAATACTATATTTATGTAAGAAAAATATAAGACAACTTAAGTATCTGATTAGTATTATAAAATTAGTCAGATCAACACAACAGTTAATTCTTCCAAACCCAAGGCCAATTGAGCCAAGAGTGAGTTGGCTAATGAGTTTCCTAATATAATTTGTTAATGGATATTTTATTTTTCAGAATTACTAAGAATGCACACTCTGATACTAAATTCCATAAGTTCCAGCATTACCTGACTGTATGATCTCTAAGCCTTATTTTTCTCCCTTATGGGGAGATAACTCCTCACAGGATAGTAATAACAATTAAAGAAGAAAATAAATGTAATTGAGAAAAAATTACCTAATGGTAATCAATCTAATGCCAGGCACATTGCAGGATTATCAACTACATCAAACTGCATAATAATAAATATGATCATCTCTTTACCAAGTAGACCTAGAGATATTAGTTCTAAATTAATCCATTATAAGAAAACATTTAGAAATTAAGTACGCTCATATAACTGGTATTTTATACTTGATTTGTGCCAAATAGTCACATCTTTCCAATGTTTGTCATAGTGTTTCAGTTTCCATTTATCTTGAAGAATTATGAAATAACGCCATATTCCTTATTCTTTTAACAGATATGTGTAATGGTTTAATAAGCATCTATTGACAACAAAAGAAGAGAAAATAAACTTAAGCAATAATAAAAAGGAATTAGATTAAATCTTAAGCATACTTTCTTTAAAAAAAGAAACAGCTATTAAGCCTTGGAAAGTTGATTTAGAATTGCTTTTCTTTGGGGAACTTTAGAAGTGGAGAAAATGCTTTCTATGGATGATTCCAAGTTTTATAACCTCTCACCGTGATTTTCAATCTACTCCATTTTTTTTCATTTTCCTGGTCATTTATATTTTAATATTTGGAGAATATTTTGATATAGATATTGATCTGGAATGAGTTATTTCCTGACCCAAATGGTGCAGATGAAATACGATTGATGCTAACACATTGCTTGTGCAATAGAACCACAGAAATTCAATTGGGTGTTTCTGAGTTGAGCAAGTGGGTATAAGCATGGGTATATATTGTCATATGAGTACAACAACAGCCACCAAAAATTTTGAAGAATGTGGGGTTAGGGCAAATCTAGGTGGAGATTTCAGTGAGATTATAATGTCATGAGTGAATAGATGCCCTGGTGATAGGAAGGTTCAGGAAAATGGAAATGAAAAGTAGAAATCACCTCGATCTTATTACTTTGGGTTAGCCATGCACCGCTCAAAAAAAAAAAAAAATTAATCTTCACCAGATTCTAAGGTTTATGCAGGCAGTGACCTTTCTCACTGTAGCCTAGCACCAAGATCAGTGCCAAGCACTGAGTAGACAATAAATATTTGCTGAGAGTTTAATAAAATTCTTCTTTCACTTTTTAAAAACTTTGTCACCAGATTGTACACTATTATCAATAATGACATTTGTAAATATAGTTAAAATATAATGGAATATGTATTATGAACCAATCTCATAACCTAGCTACTATTTTAGCCTATTACTCTAGGAAAATGTAGAAACTTTTATGTGTGTTCAGTTATAAATGGCGAGCTGGCCTATGTATTAGAAAACTTCACCTTCAAACTCATTTTGTGGGGTGTAAATTACTTTTAGAGTGAAAAACACTGAGTTAAAATTCTCCAGAGGTAGAATCATTTTCCTAGAAGAACTATCTTGAGGAGAAACACATTGTATTTTTCTTTCCTTCTCATTTTATATTCTTTGAAAGGTAACTCTAGAAGACAGAAAAGCAATTTTGGATAGGCAGGCTGATAGCTCTCAGCTCTACATTATTGCTTCATCTGACCCAGATTTCATAATCATCCTACTTTTTTAAAGTTAGATTTATCTTAAAAATGACCTGAATATAGTTCAATTATAATAACACAGAGCAGCCATTAAGCACTGCAAATCTAAAAATTCACTTGTAAGCTTTTTTCCCCTCTTTCTGATGCTTCTCAATCATTTACAATCATTCACATATATATGTATATGTATACATATATATATATTTTCTTATTTATAACAAACGTTATAATTTAATAGTTTAAACTTTCAACAAATCTATATGTATTCCATCATCTTAACAATTGATGATATTATTGCACACTAATTTAGATCAGCTGTAAAATCAAGATTTCTTTTGAAATTGTTTTTGGGGGTAAGAGTAATTCAAAATGTTCAGTTTCTTTCCCTTGCTTCATGAGTTTGTATTATAAGTCACAAAAGCTATTAACATAAAAGAAGCCTTAGGTTTCTCTATCATTTATTATTTGCTGTGTTAGGGTTTTGTTTGTTTGTTTTTGTTTTAGCTTCCATATAATTTCCACACATTTATTACATTTTTCCTTTACTCCAACATCTGTTAGAAATGTTCCTCACACTTAAATATGGAAGAATAGAAGTAATTCATTTGTGTTTTTAGGCTTGAAATTTAAAGTAGACAGTCACTGAGTATTTTAGTTGGTCTTGATAATAATCCTGAAAAGGCAGGGGAAATAAACAGGCTAAAGAAGAGAAGTTGGGTAGTCTGGATATGAACTTAGTTTAATCACAAAGCTATTACCTAAGTCAAATTACCTAATCTTTCTGATGTAGTTTCTTAATTTATAAAACAGATTTCTAAAAAGGAAAGGCAAGTCAACTCCATCAATCCTTGAGCTTCAACCCCTTAAAACATGTGATTTGAGGCAGAGGTAAAAGATGCCAAATTTTTCCCTTTTTCCTTTTGTGGTTTTGATGCCAAGATATTGTTCTCTATTGTGAGATATATCAAAACACTAATCCATAAGTAAAGAGATGTCCACTACATCTTTGGGTACACAGATATGCCTCAAGTACTATATCTATCTAAAGTTCATACAGACAGTACTGAAGAACTGGTAGCTCTTTCCATAGAAACTGAAAGTATGTGAAAAAAGTAGATCAATAGGAAAACATTTGCCACTTAGTAATGACTATTTTTGCTGCTATATGTTGTCATTTAGAAATTTTAATGAGGTTCCTGAATTAAATTAATTAACATGAATTTATCAAGGTTTTTCACACCTTAACTCTAAGAGTGTGCAGGGTGGTAAAATGAACATTGATGTCAGAGTCAAAGATGTAAGCAGAGATCTAGATTCTGTTATGACCCTCCCTGAGAGAACATGAATGACTCATTTTAATCTGAGTCTTGGATTTCTCTTCCACTCTAGAGAAAATAAAAAGTGAGGCCTAAGAACCTGGTTCTCAAGTCAGATTTCAGAGAATTTCAACTCATCCATTTGCAATTCTGTGACTTCGTGCAAGTCCTTCAACCCCATAGAGGCTTGGTTTTATCTGTAAAATGAGGTAATAATATTTACCACATTAGGGTTGTTGTAAAAAATAAATCACATTTCAATTAAGGTGCTAAGAACAAGGCCAGAAACAGAGTAAGTGCTCAAGTAAACAGCAGCTACTCTTATACATATTTTTGTTATTATTATGAATAACAATATTTTCCCTATAGTGAGTAAATGGAGTTATACAATATAAACACAATAATAAGTATAACACCTAACATGGCAAATAGTAGATGACTGGTCAATGTTTTAACAGAGCAGCAGGATCAAAGAAATCAAAGCAGACTGGGGCCTCTTTTCATATTCTGATATTTATATTGTAGTTTGAAGTACACTGCAGGCTTTCTATGTAGGTGAGGTTTCCTAGCCAGAGAATATACATAGGAAGCTAGTAATCTTGGGAGTTTTACTTTCTCTCATGAGAGGGCTTCTCTGGCATTCAATAAGAAAACTATCTCTACAACTACAACAACATGAATAGGTTCAGATTTATGAAATGTTTACTTTCTGTCAGTCTTCATTACAAATGATTTATATGTATTATGTGTTTACTTTTCACAAGCATCCTAGAAAATAGATAACATTATCCTATTTTATCAATAGATATGTGGAGACACAGAGCTCATTGAATGTCTTGCACCAATGACAATGTCTAATACACTGTCTGAATATCTAATATGTTAACTTTAAACTTTGTCTTAGTATCTCAGCAGGAAAATTCACTTAGTTTTTGACAGCAGTTGCTAAGTAGGAGATTCACAAACAGCTATTTGCCACCATGTAAACAATGACATTCTTATGTTATATGGATTATTTCAGAAGCTAATATTTTCTTTCCATTTGTCCTCATTAAAATATATTTAAGAGAATCAAATATGATAATTGAGCAGAGGAATTTCTCATGTGCCTCTTGATTAAAATGTCTCTTCTCAAGTTCAGTTTAACCAGAGGGCCTATTTCTCTGTTTGCAGGACTATAATGTAGTTTTTCAACACGTATGGCATTTATGATATAACACACACACAGACACACAGACACAGACAGACACACACACACATATACACACATATATATTCTATATTCTAAAGGTCCATAGGTTTAAGAATTATCTAAAGGGACTGTCATTTTAGTTTTGTTTGTTTGTTTGTTTCAAACACATTTAATAGTTTATTAAGAAAAAGTGAGAATATTTTAAACTCCAAAATTTAATTATTTTCTATCTGTGATATGCTCATGCAACATCTATTTTTAGCAATGTGATGATTTCAAAATACAACTAAAAGTTAGCCAGTAAGTGAACAATATAAGGGCCATCCCAACAAGTAGGGAGTAAATTATATTTGTTTTGTCATAACCTAGATAACAGCCAACTCAATAAAAGAAATAAAATGTATTATAACTTTTATCCTCAACATTAACTTATTTATTACTTTGAAATTATTTTTCAATCCCCACACTTTCAATTTAAACAGAGAAGTACTTGTTAGGTAAGGTACTGAAGAAAATGCAATTTTAATGACTCCTCTGTACATATGTACATTCCAATAAAAGATAGTCCACTAAAAATAAACAGGTTTAATTTCTCTTGAATATTTGTATTGGCATATATATTGATAATGTGTGAACTATATGTAGAAACACATAAACATACATAAAGTTTAGAAATTACCCAATGTAAATGTATTTATTATAAGTAATATGTCAAACTTGCTATCATTATGCCCAGAAAAAAATAAACACATGTATTAAATTAGAGAATTATTGGTTGAGACACAGATGTTCCTATACATTTAGAACCAAAAATGTCTTGGCTTTAAACAAATTTTAGCACTTATAGGCTTGACAGACTTAAAAGAATGGCTATAGCCAGGAGAAAAGACACACACACACACACACACACACACACACACACATGCACACACTATTTTATGATTTAAAAATGTAGAAAATTAAGCAGATTTCCCTCAGTGTTCCTGGCACCATGAAGGGATAAATATAAAAAGAGGCAAAATGGTCACTTTTATAAATCATTGCACTCATTATTGTCTGATCTTCTACCCAAGATCAAGTTTCTTAAAGAATTCACTTTATTTCACTAAAAGCCTAGCACAGAACCTGCTTATAATTAAAAACAAACAAACAAAAAATAATGTTTGTTGATCTTAACTGACCAAAGGACTAACAGGATTTTAGTTTTTCTGAGAATGTTATGCCATAGGAATTTTCATTCATAATCTGAATATGTTCACTTAAGGCAGATGTGCATCCAGTTGCAAAAACTTATACATTTGAAGTGGGTTGTGAAGGAGTAGCAGATAGGAAGGAAAATGTAGGAAATATACAAGTCCTGTATAATGCAATCCAGTACCTCTTTAAAAACAATACTTAATTCTGAGAAAATGTGATTTTAAAAAAAGTAACATAGAGTATTTTAAAAGATAAGAGAGTTTTTTTGAGGGGGACTGAAGTTGGTGATTTCAGCCCCACCATAATCTAATCCTATTTACAGATTATGTGCAGGTAAAATTTTCACCTAAATAAAAACTTTCCCCATAAAAATAATAATAATTAAGTAATATAAAAAGATTACAATAACATAATTTCTCAATAAAGTCATGAAACTCATGTAAATTAAAGTCAAAAATTAGTTAAAGTTTGGAAAGAAAAAGTAACAAAATTTTGTTTCAGCAATGTAGAGAAATAAATCTTTTTGCTTAATTCCAATTAAATATGATTAAATATATTCTATTCATAAAAAGAAAGAAAAGAAAAATGGAAAGAAAAACCCTCTTGCTTTATCATTTCCTCATTCCACTATCAGTGAACTGCCTAAAGTTATTTAGACAACACTGGACACCATCTGTACAAGTTAGTGTGGGAGGTAAAATACTAGATTGTCCCTGGGTTAACAGTTCTATTTAACGAGCTTTCAGTGGCATATGGGTTGTGGCAAAAAAAAAAACTTGAGTTCCATTAAATATAAATGTCTATTTTTCTCCCATTAAAATTGGGCATTCAGTAATGATTCTGGGAAAGAATAATGTAAAAATGAACCATTATTGTCAGTAAATGTGAGATCTGAGATGTCGATTTTTTTTTTTTAAAGATGAAAACTAGATCAATCATCTTATTTTCAGATGAAGAAAAAAGCTCAAATAAGCTAAGGGACTGTCTCAGTTGACATCAAGTTCTGATTTTGAAACAAGTATTGGGGACTTCAGGGTTCACTGCTTTCAGCTTTGTTAAAATAAATAAATAAATAGAACCATTTTTACCATAGGTGCAATATTATGAGAGGCTGTTAAGCAATTACAAATAAAGAGTAGCCTTCTTTTCAGTAACATGGCAGAAAGGGAACTGTAACTAATTTAAAGGCAATTTTAACTTTAAAATTCTCTTAGCTTTATAATAAGCTGATGCTCAAATATAAAAATAAAAGTCCTGAGGGTAAAAATTCTTGAACTGATATCCCCCACTAATGGCATTTAGAAAGACTCTAAAGTTAACTAGAAACAATAATCTTGTAATGTTTACTGTTATTTTGCAACTAAGTGATGTAGATATTTTTAGCATCAGTTTTTCATGATCTTGCAGAATGTTAACACCCCATAAATTAGGGTTTAAAGTTTCTATTCCAAGAAAGCAAATGCTGCTAGTAAGAACAAAGCATGTTTGCTTTATCCAAAAAATTTTTAATCCTGTGCCAGTCTCAGTGAAAAAAAGTAGCCACTATTATTATTTTTAAGGGGACATATTTTCCCATTAACCAAGAATGATATCTTCAAACTGATAATGACAAAACAGTAGAACCAAATGCTATGTCTAGATTAACCAGTGTATGCTCTTTTGCAACCCAGTCTCATGAGCTCAGTGAAGCTCCCTTATAATCTAATTTTACATTTTTCTAAGGGGGTGGTCCTTCTTAGACAATATACCACTTAGTATATGTATGTTCACATATATGCATGAAGATGTACAATTTACTATATACTATTTACTATATAGTCTGTCCTTTCCCCATTGATCTGAGATAACATGGTGTATGTTGCTTTGGATCAGCCAAAGTTTTAACATTTGAATCTATAATCACTTTTTGATTGTGTCCATCACTTTTTAGCTTAGCAAGTCCTCCCACAAGAGAGATTTCAAAAACATATTAATATGTAAAATATTTATTATTTAATTTTATGTGTTTGTGTATACAACTTTTTAATATTTTTGAAAATATTCATCTTATCTTTCAAGAAAAAAATCCAAATTGAGTCCCCTTGCCCAAATAGTTACTTATTTTAACCAGCAAAATTTTTAAATAATTCATTTTTTCTACTGACTTTTAAGAGCAACTACATGTTAAATATTTACATATACAAGATTCTGTTCCTGAGCATTGTTTTATTAATCTTATTTTTTCTTAAGCCGGTTCCACTTTATTTAATTATCATAGCTTTATAATGTGTAGTAATATATGTTAGGCCCCTCCTATCAAGCCATTTATATTATCTAATAATGTTTATACATTGTATCAGAAAAAGGTTTTTGTTTTCTGCATGAATATATATATATATATATATATATATATATATATATATATATATATATAATAGAACTATCGAAGTTGATCTGATCTAGTTTTCCAAAAATAAATGCAGCAAGCCAAAACTTGTGGCAAATTATTCATTCAGACTCACTTAGAGACTTCTGAATGCCAAAAGGAAATTATATCTTGCTTAGAATTGCATTCCTGTTACAATTATTTGTAAAGTTATAAACCATAAATTATTATAATAATTTTGATTTTAATATATCAGTGAATTTGGCCTCATGTTTAGAAAATTATACTTATTAGTTGGAGGTCAGATATTCAACTATAGAGACAAAGAGTGTCAGAAATAAAAAAAAGTGAATTAGCATACTAATTCTTGTCCAGTAATCACGAGACTCTGGGAGAGCTTCTTGCAGTAAAATACCAGGAGTGGGTGGCCAGTTCATCTTAGTGCAGGAGAAAGCAAAGTGGCCTTTGACTCCACTTCTCTCTTCAGGAGGCCAGGACATTTGCCTGGAGACACACAGCTAGTAAGTGTGGAAACAGATAAGTTGTAGACAAGACAGAAACTGAATGCATGTCTCAAGAGCCAGGAAAAGACTATACAATTTTTTGGTTTTCTTTTTGTGAGACTTTTATGATATTTATGTTCTCTTCAGCAATAAAAACTATAGGACTCTATTTAGCCTACTTAACCTGAGACTGTAAGAGCTGGTTGTCTAATTTATGATAACTATACTCAAGTTGTATGATCTCCTTTCTTGCCCTGGCCTTTACTTCTCACTCAATCACAGCTCCGCCTGAGAACCCTCAAAGGAAACAAGAGAAGATGACACATAAAATAGCCAGTGTTTTTGTTTTTAGCAACCATGATGAAAAGATTTTGCAAAGTAGTCTTGTTCCTGAGAAGTTGTGTGCAAAAATCTGTTCTGTAATTTTAATATTATTTGATGAAGGCAATGCATTGCATGATGTGTGTCTATGTGTGTGAGTGTGTGTGTGTGTGTGTGTGTGCACACGTGCTCATGTGTGTGTGTGTGTGTATGATATATATGATATAAATATAGTTATGGCTATAGCTATGGATATGGATATAGATTCAAACAGTCCTAGGTTTGAATTCCAGCTTTGCTACTTAAATACTGACACTGCCTTGGGACAGTTCCTTAAACTCTGAAGTAGTTTTACTCTTTATCAAATGAGATTATTAATACTTATTTTGCAGTAGTATTTAAGCACATACAGTACTGTCCTTGGTCTTGGGCATTGAGTAAATATTCATTATCTTTACTATTATGATTTTTTCTATGACCTTAAATTTGTAAGATCTTAAATGTTTAAGAGGGAAGTGCTTGTCATTTAAGTAAATGAGTGAATACTTCTCTAAAAACCAAAGCAGCATTCTGAGAAGTAATCTCCCTCAAATCATAATGTTTATGTGAATATTTCCCACATTTCATAACTCTATTTCTTGTCTTCCATTAACTCTATGTTTTGAAAGATGTCATTTACTAAACAAATATTGTTTATTAAAGGATACTTAGTTTGAACATTTCATGTTTATCAAAGGCATCTAAATGACAAAACGATACAACCTCTATAATCACAGTAAGTTGATAGAATTATAGCCTGACAAAATCTATTCCTTATTTCTAATTTCAAGGACCCTTAAAAGTATAAAGACTCTAGGCTGGGAACTGTTACTTTTCAACTATGACTGCTAAGCATGGGGGTATTTCTTCTTAATGCTTTCTTTAATTTTCCTTTGGAAGTCCCAAGTGCTTCAAATGTCAGATGGGTTGTGCCTTTTGCCAAAGGTTGCTTAGTTAACTGTTTACTTAATGAATGGAATTTCATGTGCTGCTGAATTTCTCATGGCACACGTTAGGAAATTCTTGGCAGCATTTAAATTGGAGAACTGAGAAACATATTGGCTCTACAGAAGCTCAATCAGCTCCCAGGCAGGAACAGGGCCTTTGCCAAGGAAAAATCACTAAAATAAAAAGTGTAAAGACTGAATTCACACAATCCAAGGAAAACTGACTTTCATGTTCTGGATGAAATGAAAGCTGGATTCAGATATCTCAGGTAGCCCATGAACAGATAGGGGAAATGCTCTCAGGAGAGAAAAGGGAATGGATCTCCTTACTTTGGAGGATGACAGCATGCTTAAATTTCTTGATTGCTTAGAAAACTCAATCAGCTGCTAAGGAAAAAAAGTGTCATGGTAATTTCTCATGTTTTTTATGAAGATCATTCTAAATGTGCTTTTAATAAGTGATTGAAAGATATAATGTTTATTCATCTTAATTAAGAAATAATCATTATTATTTTCAAATGACAACAGCAACTGTCAAGTATCCTAGACCATATACTCAGATGGCTAAATTTTGAATGATTTGGCCAGGTACCTAGAAATAAGCCTTCATTACCAGTATTATTTTTTTCTCTGAAGACGAGAATAAGAACCTGTTATGTGATGTTATGTGGAATCCAGGAAAAAAAGTCTCAAATCCACTAAAAGACAGATAGATAGATGATAGATAGATAGATAGATAGAGAAATAGGGAGATAAAGAGATAGAGATAGAGATAGATATAAAAATATATTTTAACTCAGTAGTAAAAAATATATATTTTAACTCAGTACTATTGTAGAATGAGAAAGGGATTAGAGATTTAAAAAATTAAACACTAGTTTGAGAAAACAAAGATGAGAATGTATTTTCAGCAATTTAAGATGAACAGTACTAGCCTACTTGTTATTACTAAAAGAATATTCAGACTCATGTGGAATAAGGGCCTGTTGCAGTCATCTCTTCCCAGGTATTTTTGTCATCAGCTCCTTCTTTCACTTCTTTCACTCTGCCAGCCCATATACCAGCCCCAGCCCCTTTCTCTCTGTAAGAACAATTTCTGGAGTCAGCCTTTCTTTCTCTTTTCTCCTAAAAGTAGCTTCTTTCTCTACTGCTTTACTGAAGGCTCCCTGCATTCTTGGGCAATCAGAGGACTGGCTGGCTCCCTGGGTCCCTGTCTGTTTGGTGCCATTTTCTTGCTTTATTCAGAAATTAAGACTGTTGGGTTCATCAGCACATAGAATCTGATCCAATATGAAGTTAAACACCTTTCAGGTGGCTAACTGGGCACCTATGTTCTCTTTGGGTCAGTTCACTTGGCTGGCTTCTACCCCAGCTCAGTAATGAATCACCACCCTGCAGCAGACAAGCTCCGGTGACTGGCCTCCTATACTCATTTTCTCCTAAATGCCTTTGATTAGGTGGTATGTTGCTTGACATAATTTTAATGTGAATTATAATTGCACAAATAGCCAACCATTAAGCACCTTCTATGTGCCCAAGGCTTTTTTAGCTATACTACATAACCTCTCTTATTTCTCATAACAATCTGGTAAAGTAGGCATTTTTATTCCCATACTAACACTCAGAAAATTTAAGTATCTTCTCCAAATTGTACAGTGAATAGATGACCAAACAGAAATCCAATTCAACATGTATCTGATTTCAAACTCATAGATGTGGTTATTAATGCATGGGATATTGGCTGAGCTCCTATTTACTTACCAGCACTGGTCCTGGGCATATTTTCTCAACTTCCTCATCAATAACAGGAGGACATTTTGCACCTTTTCTCTTTTTCCACCAAGTGGCTCATTTGACTAGTTGTGGTTCTCTTAACACTACTGGGGAAAAAAAATTCCCCTTAGGTTTAATCCCAATCTCTTCCTCCCTTGATTTCAGTATAATTGTTCTCATAACTGTCTTATGGTACTCTGATTTGGTGTCACAATTATTTTATGCTTATTTCACTCTTAGTACCAAATTACCCAACCATGTTTTCAAGGGAATACAAAACTAGTTTTGAATTTTAAGAATTCCTTAAATTAAGATTTTCTAAGTTATCTTGTAACTAAAAAGAATAAATAAGATTTAGCCTTAATAAAATTGACATTCTAAGGATCAGCTTCCAAGGTCTAGATTTAAATTTAGTTACTACAGCCTCATTCAGCGAGCAAGAGAATAGTGATGCACCAACCACACCGAGATTGGAGACATTTTCTTTTCATTATAACAGATAAAGTGCAATACAGCAGGGCCAGGACTAGAGAGAGATGAGTGAGTGAGGTGAGTGAGGCACTCACCTTGGATGCAAAAAATAAAAGGAAGAAAAAAAATGCTAAAACTAAAACTCAGTAATCAAGACAGATAATATTATCAATGCAATATTTTTTTAAGTTAATTTAAATAGTCCATGGTTAACAAAATATTAAAATTTTAAGTAAAGATTGACTCTATATTATTGGTTGTTCCCTTTGCCTCAGGCTCTAATACAGTCCGGTACAGCACTGCAATACAGTATTTTTCTAGGATTAGAGAGCCCAATTTAATCTGTTGGAAATCTACTTATTAGAACAAGTGCCAGCAACTAGAAGTAGTTTTTTTTTTGGTGGGGGAGGGGGCATAATTAGATATCATTAAAATTAGAATACTATTAATTTTAAGACGTACTAGCCATTAATATAGCTACTTTGAGCCAAAGGATAATAATATCAACACTTACAGAGTGCTTGTCAGACACTGTTTTAAGCGTTTTACTCATTTAATCCTCAGGACAACCTGCTGAGATAGAAGGACAGGCTTACTGCTACAGAATTCCCTGTGGTGTATTCTTTAGACTACCGTGTCAACAGGGTGACTCTAGTCCTCATTTTACAGATGAATTCACAGAGTAAATGGCAGAACCAAGTTTCAAACCCAAGCAGTCTAGATCTAAGGTCCTTGCTCTTAACAATATTATAGAAGTACACCAAGCCCCTCAAAGGCCAAGTAATCTAGCTTTATTCCTACCTCAATCTGTTATCCCACTCAACTTTGCAATGCAGTTAACTTTAAAAATAATTACCCCCAAAATAAAGATTATGTCATAAATTTTATAGAAACTAGTCAAAATTTCAAGGTATATATATGTACACACACGCACACAGACACACACACACACACAGGTACACACACAAATATATATATACATTTCAGTGACTTGCCATTGGAATCACCTTGGGAGTCAATCATATTGACTTAAGAACTGCAAGAGAACTCTGCCATTCACCAATCAATCTACACGTCAAATGAATAAACTAGACTACCCACTCAAGATATTTTTAATTCTATAGCTCAGAGACTCTGGAAGGCCAATAGAATACCCTAGTCTCTGACACTATTGTTAGACTAACTTCTACAGGTGTACAACTAGTATTCTTGTATTATCCAGCATGAGCAAAACTATAATTATATGGTGAAACTAGAACATTGTAAAGAATTATAAACAGAAATAAAGGATTTTAAATAAAACCATTAGATCATGTCTAATACATGATCTGTTTCAAGTAATCACTGTTACCAGTTCATGCTATCCATACCTGTGGATTTCTAATTATCTGGTTTATCACTAAATTAAAGAGTAAACAAACAAAAACCTTTATGGCCTTATTTTAGAATACTTACTATTGATGTTTTTTCAGGTCTATAGTAAGCTAGTGTCAAAGATATTCCTATATCTTTGAGGAGCAAGGCTGGGTCTTGGGAAAATGTTATTTCAGAGAGGAAGAAGGGTTAAGACATGGGCTAGCAGCAGAGTGCTGAGAGGAAGAATTGAAGGCAGAAAAACTCAGAAGTAGAATATAAAATGTCTTTATTCCACACAAAAAGTTGAGCATTTCTATAGCACTGGTAAGTAGGTCAGTGCTATTAATTATAGTGTTAACTGAGATTTATAATCCCATTTAGAATCAATTTCTTATAAATATGGTAAATCCAATAATCTGCTCCTTCCTCCTCATGGTAAGGTATATGATTTTACTTTGAAATCAACATGTTTTTTGTAGCTTGGTCACTTTCATGATTGGATCAGGGAGTGGTGTATATTCCAGCAGCATGTTCCATGCTATCCAAATTTAAATCTCTCTGCATTTGTTAAATATTGATGGATAAAATATTGTTTCTCTCACAAATGATAATAATGCATTTTTTTCCTCTGGAAATTCTTCTAAATGAGGGCAGTAGTAGTAATGCTTTTTATTCTAATATGTAACAACAAGGGAAGAGGAAGAAAGAGAGGTGGAGATAAGAGAAGTTGTTTAAGCAGTCACTCAATTACAATAATTAGCTGTTTTTGACCAAGCCACAAGAGATCACTTAACAAATGAAGACTCTCTTTGAGAAGCAGCCCTAAGTTTAAACTCCAAATCAGAATGTCCACACTGTAGCAAAAAGCAAAACAAAACAAAACAAAAACTAGCAGTTATTAGTCATAGCTTTAGCTGTAAAGCCAATGATCAGTTTCCTAAAGTATCTAGTTGACACCAGGAAGCCTCTAAAGGAGATTGTGGTTTAAATTATCAGAATATAAAAAGATTCTTGACAGTGATGCTTGAAAGAATAGAAGCAGGACTTGAGTAGATAATTGCTTTGAAAAAAAATAAAATAAAATAAATATGCCCATTCAGAAGACTAGATTTGCACTGGGAAGTAAACTCAATCAATTAAGTTAGGGATTTGAAGAAAATTGTATTAAGTCTTCCAGATCTTGAGAAGGCCAAAAAAAGTAACTTTTATATTCTCAGATACAATGAAGATAAAATGTATTAGAGGTTAATCTCATGTAATTTTATCCTTTGTAATCTTAATTTCTAATTGTCACAGGGTATTTTTGTCTAGAGGAATATCTTTTTTCTTGTTGTTTTGAATCTTTACCCACTAAATCCATGGCTGGGCACATTTGAGAAACATGTAGTCCTGCTCAGTTTGGGGTCTGATAAGGTTTTTTTTTTTTTAATCCATAGTGAGATCACAAAATGGGCATATTATTTTTGTTTGCTTGTAAAAGCCACAATTTTTGAGAGAAAAAGGAAACATCTAAAAGGGCTTGTACTGGGTGGGAGGTACCCATGAACCACAGGGCCAACCACAGAGCACCAAATAACTCAGAGGAAGTTCCTGCCACATAGGGAGTAGAAAACCATCCAGATGTTTAGGAATTGAGCTTAGAAATAGGGGGAAAGAACTAAAGGGAAATAAATGGAGGCAGATGGAGTGGCCCTCCTCCTCACCAGAGCTGGAGAATTTGTTTTGTTTTCTTTTGTTTTTACTTTTTTCTCTTTTTTTCTTAACTGGAGAATTAAGAAAATACTGGTGCTGGTGGCACACTCATGTAGGGAATCTGAAAGCCTCTCAAAGAAACCCTGATTTTGGCAAGGTGCTCTATCCTTCAAGCCCTAGGGGTAGAGGTGGTAAATGCAAAGAAGTATATCCTAGGGAAGCTTCAAAGACTCCAGAAGGTGCAGAAAATTTCTTGGGATCCTCAGGTGAACCCAGAGGCAGTAGAAAGATCAAGGGATCAGAAGATCTCTGGAGCCCAAACAAGCAGCCTCCTAGAATCTTGGACCCAAAAGCAAACACAAAATCTCACAACCTAAAGGGTATTGGCCACTGAGTGCCCAAATGACTAGCCAAGGCCAACCACATCTCAGTCTATAAAGGATGACTCAGGGAGGCCAGAGATGACCCCAAGGCAAGCCTTCAGGCCAGAAATCCCTCTCTCAGATCTTGGAGATATAGAAATTGAAAATTCTCCTTACCATGAAGAAAAGACTCTGACAGAGAATTTGAAATCTGAGTTGTCTGAATATATATTTGAAATAAAAACTTTTTAAACAAGAAGAAAATGAGTAATCTAAAATTGAAAAGTTTTTGTATCATTTGCCCTCAAACTACCATTAGCAGAAATGGGAAATTAAGAACAAGATCATTAACAAAAAATAAATAATTAACATCTTTTTATAGATATCTTCTTTAAATTGCATAGTTTTTACATCCTTCCTACTAACATCCTACTACAAGAGCAAAGCTATCTATACAGTGAAAGTTTTCTGATGCTTAAAATATGTAGTCAGCTCCAGACAGGTAGTAAATAAAATGCTGTGCCAAATTCTGCTGCCAAAAATTCTAAAACACGCTGGGAAAAAATAATATAATTATACTATTTTCTCTATTAAATGTAAGGGTCTTTGTTGTCTGGTCTGACTTCTTACGTGTTTACAAACATACCTCTTAGTATGTTCTCTCATAAAAGTAGACTTATTGAGCCCATCTCTTATGGGGGTGACATTAGTAATCTCATACTTAACGATAAAAATCATAGCCACCACTGGTTAACATCCAGTGTGTGCCAGGCAGTATGCATTACAACATTATCATTAATCATTATATCAACTCTACAAGGTAGGTTTTTTTATGCCCCCATTTTCAAATATGTTAATCAAAGCTCAGAGACTTTAAGTAAGTTTCCCAAAGTCACACAGCTAGTAAACGCTCATTCCATTATATTACACTAAATCAAAACAAATGAGTTCTAAGAAATGAATTGACCCTGACAATCTCTGAGGAATGGAGAGGGGTCTAGGAAAAAAATAAATAAATAACAGCTTTCTTCTCCCCTATCCAACATTCATCTTCAGGATTATTCGTTTTCTTAGTAGACAGAACTTATTAGGCATTCGAATGGTATCAAAACATTCACAGTTTGGTTCAGGTTTTAGCTCTGTCATTAATTGTGTGAATTTGAGTAAGTATACTTTCAGTTTTCTCATCTGATCAATGAGAATAAAACCTGTCTTCTTTCCCTCTCAGTATTATATTTCTAGCCTTGCCTTAATTGATATAGAATCAGATGATATGCAAAAGTACTTTTATGATAAATCATATTCATATGATTTATCATAAATTTGAATGTATCATATTCATATCTAAAATTTATATCTGATATGAGGATAAGTGGGGAGACAATTTCCATTTGTGGATTTTGTGTCAGGGGCTAGGCCAGATACTGAAGATATAATGGTAAAAAAAAAATCCAGTCCCTGATCTTGAGGAGCTCCCCACTTGACGGAGAAAGTTAGGAACAGACACAGCTGCTAGAACCTGACAAGACAGAAACAGATATAAACAAACATGTTACAAATCAAAAGTTAAGCATGTGGTTCTCTGCCTTCTGGGTCTCAGAAGAAGGACCAAGATGGGAAATGTCTCACTCGTATTGTATGGCAGTGGTAATTTTTAAATTGGTTTGTGATAAATATGAACATCCAAGAAGGTACATTTACATTTAGAGACTCACAACTAAATATGACAATACTTTTGTCCAGATTACAAGCAAGTGAAGATTAGAAATGAAACAGCTGCTCATTAGAGATGAAGCCCCAAAAGGATGTAAAACTGAGTAGCTTCAAAAAACATGATGGAAAATTTAGATTTCTTTGATAATTAAGTTCCTTATCTGCATCATAATTACAGTTATCATTTATTGGATAATATTTTGTGTACCAGAAATCACACAAAGAACTCTGTAGGGATATTCTCACTTCATTTTTATTCTGATAGCCTCATGTGGCAACTACTAGCATCATCTCCAATTCACAGAAAAAGAAACTGAGTGTCAGAAAGCTAACACTCTTGGTTGAGCTAACCAAGCCACAGTCACAAAGCTAGTAACTGGGATATTGGAATCTAGATAATGTGGCCCCACAACCCTTACACTTAGTTCCTAATCACTACATATTATACTGCTCCTGACCTAAGAAAATCTGTAAACTACAAAAAATAAAAAATAAAGTCAGTACACATTAGAATAAAAGTTATTTTTGAAATTATGAGAAAGAAATAGCTGGATTTTTCTCAACTGCACCACTTTGCAACTCTGCACATAAAAGATGGATGTTCATTAAGCCACAGACCAAGCACAAGGATTAACTTCTCAATATACTTTTTCAGTATTTCCTTAGGGTAAAAGGAAAACACCCACAGCTCTAGTGAATTTAGCATCAAATGGTCTTTCACTGACTTACACAGAATGCAATATGATTGTCCCAGTAAGAAACACTGTATTTAGGACACTCCATCTTCAATGAAGGAATAACTTATCAGGGGATTTCTGATAAGTGATTCCATTGAAATTCAGTGACTTTTGCTTTAACCTACCCTGAAAAAATTATGGATAAATATGGTCTCATATTACATAATATATTCTTTTGAAATGTCTTTTGTTATTTGTGTTGTTTGTATATGCAAAAAAAAAAAAAACAGCCTCCAATAGTTTTTCCAAGCAATTATACATAGCACAGGGTTATATAAGGCTGTAATCTACTGATAGAAGATTTGTGTTTACCCTAAAAAATAGCCCACCATTATTTCTCTTCTTCTAATATGTCAATACATGATCAAGAAAAAGATCCCAAACCCTCTGCATATAAAATGCCAGTAAAAGAAACAGTCCAAAATACTATATAAGAGAAGCAGAATGAACTAGTGGACACCTTCCAAGTTCACTTAAATTTCCAAGTGATTATAAGAGGATGTCCCTCAAAACTGTTTGAGATATTGGCTTTTGTCAGGAAAATGATCTGAAGTGAAATTTGGATATGTACAAAAAGCTTCAGTCTTCAAGGACTTTTCAGTTTCTTCTAGTATGCAAGTTTGGAAACTGAACAGTTCAGCATATCTCTAATAAAAAGTCATCTCCCAAGGCTCCTTTTCTATGCAGGCAAAATCAAATTAACTTTAAACAGAAGAGGTTAGATGCATACAAAAAGGAAGCATCAAACTGTAACATTATCTCACTTCAGCTCTCTAAGGTCTCCTAAAAGCTACCCAGGAGAGAAATCCAAATATTAACCTCACCCAATATCACTCCGTAAAATATAAAGGGAAGTGTGAATTCCAAAAGTGAATGATCCCACTGTGCTGTTAGGGTTTCCTTTGTCAGGGTTTGATGACACCATAATTCTCTGGGCTTTGACTTATTAACATTTGCTGAGGGCCAAGAAGAGATTCCTTTCACAGCCTGCAAATTGTGCAACACCTCTGCTTTTATCACTAGGCAGCCATTGAATCAGGGGGTCCATGTGCTTTGGCTGGAGAAGCTGAAGTAATGATCTGTACTCTCCAAGGCATGTACTGCTACATGTGCATCACACAGCCCACTCCAGCAATGATGCATTGTGCTAATATGCTCTCAGAGCACACTCGTTGGCACGTATAGAGCAATATATCTCCAAAACTCTTTAGCTTATATGATGTATTGCCACGTAAGGTAGAACTGGTTGCCTGAGGCACATGTAAAGACTTAATTTCTAATATTTGCCTTGGGTGGTTTGGAAGATAGGTTTTAAGAGTCTGTTACAGTTGATCTTTGGGTTTCAGTGCTATTCGCCATCTGGAAATGTGTTCTGACTGCACATTGTTTTTAATACAAATGCTCAGTAGTTGAGTTTCCCCTAAATGTGACACAAAGTTATTGAAAAGGTCCATGTGCATGGCTGTGCAATCAGTCCTGAAATTCAGTCCCCAGTATGAGCCCTGGTGCTACGCTACATCTTCTCTAGGGGGGACTTATATAGGCTATCTGCGGGCCTTGTACAGGAAACATGGGAGCCAGCTGGAGATGCTTCTTAGAAGCAAAAGATACTATATCAACATTTACTTTCAGTGTTCCAGCCCTGCACCGTCTAATAACAACAAGTTCTGCATGACTATAGTTTTGTGTACCAAAGAATTCTGATCTCCCTTCTCACCATCTAATTTTATTGGATAAAAGGATGGAGTGATTTTTAGAAAAAGAACGATTTATAAATTCTAAAAACAGACATTAGACTTCATTATCATTTTTTAGGGGAATTATTCAGAATATGTTGCTAGATGAACATTCCATGAAGGCAGAGCCTACATCTACTTTGCTTACCATTTTCTCCCTGTCCATCATTCTCTGCCTGTAGAAAGTGTTCAATAAATATTTATTCAGTACATTAATAGTCATGCTTCTCTTTAACAGAAGAATTCTTTTATCAGCAATTTTTTCTTTGGAAGCAAAGCATGACTTCCATCAAATGTAACTGCCCCCTCGCAAGCTAGAAATTAAATTGCATCTACTAATGGTAAATTTTGGCAGTTCTTTTTAAAGAAATGGTTCTAACCTATAAAGTTTGCTTGTGGCTAACTTAGGAAGATGATCTTTATTTATAAAACATGAAAAACCGAAAGGGAGAGAATCATACTAAATGAGAGAAACAGGCAGATGGAGAAAAGATGAGAGAAAAGGTGGGAAGGGGGAGAAAAAGAGGAAGAGAGAAGGAGGAGAGGGAGAAGAGAGAAATTTGATTATTAATAGGACTTAGTGCATTATTCATGCATATATTTTCACTTTATTTTCTAAAGAGGTTATCAACCTACAAAAAGCTTATGCTGTGGGGGAGACTGCAAATAGACAATAAAAATTTATATATGTAATAATCGAATTATTATTATTATTTTATAACCACTTTTTATATAATGTAGTTTTTAGGTACTTTAGTGACAACTCTAGCATATTTCATTCTCAGTCATAGACATTATTGGCTCTTTCTGACTGTGTCATATATTCTGAGGTCCAATATAAAAAATAAAATATAATCACACAAATACCTAAAAGGATTCATTATATTTGCATTTCACATGAAAACCAGTGCATTCTTGTTTAATCAAATTTATACTTTTCTGTTTTCTCTTATTATATTGCACATAATTCGTTTCCAAAACTGTTACATAAAGAAAAGAAACTTTTTAACTTGTAAATATAAATTCAATAGCCTCACTTTCGTTTATTATCAGACACATAAACATACTTTAAAATGCCTATAAATTTCCTTTATAAATCCTATGTAAACAGATGCAGGTTCTGCATTGTTAACACTGAATTTGTTCGCATCTAGCTTGGGGAGAGCATAAAATGACAGTAGCTCCCTTTTGAAAGCTAATTTTTCTTCCTCTGTCCTCCTCCCTCCCTACCCCTTTCCCCTATCTCCTCTGTGATGAAGTAGCCCTCTTTTGGAGCTGTAACCTGTAAATACTGTACCTCTGATAGAAATTACTGCACTCTTATTAACTATTTCTGACATTTTAATAATAAACTCTTTGTGGTCAACAGCCTTATTCTCACTCAAAACTTGTATCTATATTTCCATCATAGCAAGTGATAAACTACTACCTATTGGCTGTGAATATTCTGAACCATTATTATATTTCTTAATCTTAGGATTTTTTCACTTCCAAATCATTCTCAGTGTGTTATCTCACATACAGAAATCAATGAATAAATAATGCCAGCTGATGGTCAACTCAGAACAGTGTGGAGAAATAAGAAAAAAATTCAAAATGTTTATTTTTGCCCTTGTTACTAGCATAAATAAAATGTTTGGAATTCAAAATAAAATTGTGTTAGTATCTGTGAATATAAACTAAGTCCCACCAGTATAATAAATAATTATGAGCTGCATAAACATTAGCTGAAGACTTACCTAAGAAGAGATAACTGGTTAAAATACTTAGTTCTAAGTAGACTTTTAAGAATAATTTTGCTTTAACATCAGTGCCATGCCCAACAACAGTTCATATTTTAGTTCCTAAGATTCTATAATCTATGGAATTCCAGTTTTATTTTAACTAAATGCTTAGCTTAAGAACATTAATAAAACATTTTATAGCCTGTGGCTAAGCTGAACATTATATAAAAATACCAATTAATGAGAAGCAGGGTATTATAGCTATAGTTATGATTAAAGGGTTGGAACAAATATAAAGAAAACACTGCCACAGAATATATAATGATGGTAACGTTACCTGACTAATATATATACATATATGTATATATGTATATATATATTTTATACATGCTCAACGGTATGTCTTTCTGAAGAAAAAAACTAAATTGAAGCCATAGCAATACAGAATAGTTGAATTTTTTTAGAAAGCCCAAGTTTTTAGGAGATAGAGATTTTTAACAGAGATATTAACCCATAAGCTTATCTATAGTATGCAATAATGTGATCTCATTAACTTTCAAATTGGGCATTTGTAAATATATAGACATTATGAAGTGTGGCCTGAGTTCCCTAAATCATATTTAAATATAGATTAAAATCCGGAAAAATATAAACTAAGTTGAGCAAAAGAAAGAATTATTTTTTCCTAATTTTATAAAACAACGAAGGGCTACAATTTAGTGCTACCCAACACATAACAACTTCATGAAGAATATTATGAGGAACACAACCCTAAACATCTCCAATTCCAATAGTAAATTCAATGCCCTAGATTTTCTTGAGCTTTTTATTATTATTGACTTTGAGAAAAACTAAACAAATTTTCTATTTCTCACAAATCACTTTTTTATATTTGTTTACAGTAGAAGAATAGTGTTTAGGCTCAGGACAGGGTCAGTTTCAGAATGTCTACATAGAAAGAGATAAGGTCCACATATTTGAAAGGAGTGGGGAACTTAGGAGACTCGTTTTAAAGCTGTGCTTGCACAGCAAATCTAGAGTTTTAAATTTTCACTCTGAGATAATTGTAGCTTCATATATAAGAAAGTACAGAGAGATCCATGTACCTATTACTCACTTTCCCCTAATGTTATCATCTTGAAAAATTTTAGTACAATACACAACCAAGATATTGACATTGATACAATCCACCTGTCTTATTCAGACGTCCCCATTTTTATATTATTTGTATGTGTGTACATGTGGGTGTGTATACTTAGTTCCCTGAATTTTTATCATGTGTAGGTTCATGTATTCATAAATACAGTCCTGTAACTTTTTATTGATTTTACATTATATGAAAACAGTATGATATGCTAAAAATTTTCTTTTTATTGATGCTCTAGTTACATATGAGAAGATGTAAACCGTTTATTATCAAGGACATGTACTGTTATTATTTTGACTTAGGGTCACTAAAGAGGCACTGATGAGGATTTTAAGAAGGCTGAATCTACCTCCCACTATTCATTTTCCCCCACTCACTTTCAACACTGAGGGCATCTGGGTTTAGCCTTGCATTAGATGCCATGACACCATCACTTCTTTACCTTGGCCATGTATTTCATTTTCAGATTTCTTTTCCCTTAAGCTGAATATCTCATTTTGACATGCTTCCTACAGAGCTCATTTAAGAAATTAACACTATATTGAAGTCAAATGATGTTGATTTTAACAACGTAAATCCTATTCATCAAACTGGGGTAAGTGATGTGAGATGCCTAGTTTTGTGTCAAATTCTACTATAGACCAGTTGCCATCCACTTTACAGAGCTAGGAAGAAAAAGGATTCTCAGCTACTGTCTTCAGAACCTAAGAATTCTGGAATGGGATTGATTTCATTTTGTACTTTCTGTTGTGAGTGGTAGCATGGCTAAATAGGAAGTGCCCATTTAGACTCCTAAAGAGACTACCAAGTCACAAAGAGCCCTGATTGAACTTGGAGTATGAGAGTGACAGAGTGAGCTGGAAGCGTGACATATGACAAATACAAGATTCACACAGGTTGCACTAATATCATCCAGCCTTTCCACAAATATGCATACAGTATAAAAGAGAAATTAATAGAAAAAATACGACTGAATTAGCACAAACAAGCCCACCACTGGACATGTAATTCAGATGTCAGGTACATCCTTGCCTGAGATCTACATGGAAAAGATGGCAGTGTCACCAAAGTTATCATGAGAGGGTTATATTTTCTGATGGAAAATTTCTAAGATAAATGTTTTAATATGGAGAGGATGTTATCTACTCTGAGTTATTTGCTTTATTTTCCCTCTTGCAATGCTCTTTTCCCCTGATGTTTGATAATAGGTCTTGTTTTTAATATTCTCAGATTTTAGACTAGCTAATTGCATAAAAAAATTCAATAAATACTTATAGAATTAAATCAGACCTAAACTTCATATTTACAGAAGAAAATCTATGTCCATATTTTGAAAGGGAAAAAAAAGGAGTTGCAAAACAAGTCTGAAAATTATACATTCATAAATGAAAATTCCCCCAAATACAGTTCTGGGTCTAATTTTTAATTTTATCTGTTATTTATTAATAGTATCTACTCTTCCTAAAAATGTCCACACCACATACAAAGGTAGTCACAGGAATCCTGGTGTTGATATGTTTAGAAAATACAAGCTTTTAAAAATGATCTTATATTAATTCAATGCATTGGTATTAATAACTTATGGTCTGAAAGTATAATTATTTTTAGTGGTTACTTGATTAACACAATAAACTATATTATTGTTGTCTCTCGATATAAAACTGAGAGAGACAGTTTACAAAAAATTCTCATTCACTATTTTTTTCAACAGATACCGGAATCAAGGGCAGTAGGTGACCAAGAAGTATGACGATGAAAGAAAACTAGAAGGAATGACGAGACAATAGACCAGGCAAGAGGATACCCAGAGCAGAAGGCAATATGTTCTGGATATCTGAAGGCTGTGGCTTCACCTCATTCGAAGTGGGAGCCAGGCTCAGTGATGTAGGATTCTCCCCACAAGACTTGCCTCTCTCTCATAACTATGTCCCTAAGCAGAAGGGGTGTGTCTTGTGCTGTGTCCCCAGCTTCTACACTGCTTAGAACAATGTTGGGTCCAAATGCTTGTTAATGAAAATAGTGACAAGAAATTAAATGTAAATAGCTAGAATCCCAAGAGAACTCTTAGAATATGGCCACACACGTAACTAAATAACCTAAATTGAAAGTTATATAAACTTAAAAATATAACAATTTCTTCATTAAAAAAATATTTTTGAATGAGAATATTCTATGGTGAAAGAAATTAACAGAATCAGAAGTTTTAGATTTGAGGTTTAGCCTTCCCATGTGTATTTGACATCTACAAAGCAGAAATATAATAATTTAAGACTAGAATAAGAGCTCTATAAGGGCAGAGATTTTTGTCTTTTTAGTAAAGTGCTGTATTTCTTGAACCTCAAATAGTATCTGGAACATATTAAGCACTCAAAAATATCTGCTGAATGGATTAATGACTTAAAAGAAAAATGTTTTGCTAGTAAAAATATCCTCACTTGGCCTATACTTTTCAGTTTAGTGTGGCAGCATTTTTTATTTATGCATGCCAAATGCTTGGTAATGACTAATCCAAATAATAATTAACAGTCAAATTGCTACTCCAACTTTTATAAACAGCTTATTCATCTCTTTTCAAGTAATAAAAAAACTCAAATAAATTAAAATTGGATATATTTCACTTTCCCATCAGATATGCAGGTGATATAAAAGATTTGTAGCCCAGAAAGAAAATTAAGGTGTTGAATTTAATTACTGTTTTCAACAGATAAATATGTGCTGAGTCCTTAAACAAGAGTTTCCTGTGGCAATCTTTTTAGGTACAAAGAGAATCAATAAGGAGAAATACATTTAATGTGAAGTAGGAGAATTTAGAGGAATCACAGGTGAGAATGTCATGTCCGAGGGCAAAAGACTAGAGGAGCCTCTGGAGTGGTACTAAGAGCACCAAGGACAGAGTAGGCAGCTGTCTGTCCTAGGCAGTAAGAAATATAGCTAGGAATGGTGGAGCCATATGGGGTTATATTTAAGAATTGAGAAAGGATACAGATTTATTCAAGAACATACTGTTATTTACAGGCAGACCCAAGACCATGAACCAGGTACTATAAACCTTGCAACATGGGCACTGCCACGATGAGCAATGACATCTTAAGGGAAAAAAAATGCTATATACATCGTGACATTCTTTTCTAGTATACCAGGACAGAGAGGTTATGGCTTTTCTGATAAAAATTGCATTAATTAGTAAGATTCTGTTTGAGAACATACAAATCACCTACTCACAATAATGCAATATCATTAATATCCAGGAAGTTTATTTTGATTTTCAGTTTTCTTAGCTGCAGGGCTAAAAAACGTTCCTCAATATAAATTGCAGATTTGGTCTTAAATATTGCTTTTATATATGGCTAACAAAATTCTAAAAATAGCCCATAAAAGTAGTACTTAGCAGATGGGAGATAAAACAGAATAAAACAAAGATAGCAAAAAAGAAACAGAGGGAATACCACTAGTAAAGCTAACACATATAGTCAAATAGCTTCTCAGTTCTTTATTAATCATACTTTTGGATCTTCTAAGAAAAAAAATCAAGGTATCATTTTTTTAAAAAATTGTGATTGTCTATAATACTTTTATAAGTACTTCCTCAGGAACACCTCCTACAGTTTCTAGTTTCCCAATTTGCTTCATATGGATCTAAGTTGCCTGTCAGCCCTTGCAATGGCCATTATAACTGAACCCATGTACCTTACTAACTTCATACAATGTCACTCACTTTCAAAAACCTTAAGGTACAATCACAAAATCTTTGTCTCTTTCTCTAAAGAATTTGTGTCTCTCTATATATTGTTTCCTCCCTCCATCTCTTTCTTCTCTTCTTTTTCTCTGACCCCATTGCTTATTCATCCAATATTTCCCCCAACCTTTTAACATGATTAACCTATTCACTTTTCAAAACTCACTGGTATATCAAGGCTGAGAAGCTTTCTCTGATACCCTATTGTGGGATCTTTGAAAGCATCAAGGGTTTAACCCAATCCAAGGGCTTACACTGGAATACTGCAATTGCATCCTTACCTGCCAATCTCCACAATGATTGCATGTTTATTGAGGTTAGAGACTAGATGATGTCGACTCTTATATCTTAGCACCTAGCACACCACCTGGCATATAGTGTTACTTATGAAATGTCAAAGGCTCAGTAAACAGTCAAAATTCATTGAGCACCATTTATATACTAAGTATTTTCCTGAGGATATCATACTCAGTGTTCACAGAATGTAGAAATTCCTTCTCTACAGGGTAAAATTTTATTTAAAGTTTAAAACCCAGCCCTCAAGATCCTCAAACAGTCAGGGCTTAGTAAGTTACTCCTCTGGCATAAGTGAAAACTAAAATAATGATACTTAAAATATTATGTTAAAATTATTTTTAGTATCTTTCACGTTGTATTTTGTACATTTTAGACCTCTGATTCCTACTCCTCATCTTGACTCTAAATAATAATGATAAGTTAAACATTTAGCTGAAACTTAGTGTTTGTTGGAATGAAACCCATTGAATTGACACAATTCTAATTATCTTTTTCCTCTTTTGAAAATGTCTAATTTCAAGTTTTGGTTACAGAATATTTTTGAAAAAGAGTAAGAAGGTATGTATTGGAGTCAGCACAGAGATAACTTCCCCATTGAATCCCAAAGTTAATGACTTCAAAGATCTGTTGACCTAAGAAAGTTCTTTTACTTTTGTTCAAAGCAAGCCAACAATTATCTTTTAAACTTGACATGCTAAAAAGTAAAAATATCAAGTTGTTTGGGTGGCATATGTTCCTATATTTCTAGGTCAGTTTTGATCAAATAATCTCTTCCATGCATCCTATAAATATACTTGTACTCGTCAGCCCGTCTGTCCTGGTTTTTGTTGTTTTGAAAAATGTGGTTATTGTAAATGTTCTATTTATTACCTACCAACCATCCACAGTTTCTCTTTTATGTTTAACCATTTTAAAATTATCTTAGTTCCCTTTCTGAAAAAAGTGAGAAACAAATGGGCAGCTATTGGCAGAGAAGATGAATATGATGAATTGTTCTTATTTAGATATCAAATGACTTAAAAATGTGCTAGTGGTGGAGCAAGAAAGAACAAGTTTTCCTCTGTTAGATAAGGGGTTTTTTATTTGACCAAAGCTTGAGAAACTAGAATGAATGGGCCATGTGGGCTTGGTAAGTACACTGCCAGCATCAGTACTGCCACTATAGTTTGGAGTGTTGGGTCAAATGCTTCAATCTCAGCATACCTACACAAATGTGACAGGAATGTAAAAGAGAGTTCTGTATCTTATGTGTCAAACAAAAGTAATCAGTGAGAAAATCTGGGATATTCTTGAGTGGAGTCTGGCATAAATTCACAGATTCAGTCACTTCTTTTAGATTTTGTTTCTCAAACTTGAATAATATGAGCAAACTTTTAAAGAGAAAAGAAAATCCAAAGATCCCCAAGAATAAAGCAGTATATCTTCCCACAGATTCCAAGCACTCTGATCTGAGAAAGAATGGAATAGCAGTTAAGCATGTAAATTCTAGTATCACATCTGGACTCAAGTCCTCAGGTCCACTAAGCAACTGAACAGCTTGAAGCAAGTTAAACTCTCTAGACTTGAGTTTCTTTAAAACTATATATAGTTTTAAAGCTAAGATAAAAACAAAATTAAAAGAAAACTCTCCTTAAATGGTGTAAATCGGTCAATATATGATTCCCCTTACATGAGGTACCCAAAGCAGTCAAATTCAGAAACAGAAAGTAGTATGGTGGTTACCAGGGGCTGAAGACAGATTCAGAGCTGTTAAATGGGTATAGAGTTTCAGTTTTGCAAAATGAAAACATTCTGGAGATCTGTTATATAATAATGTAAATATATGGAACACTGCTAAATTGTACACTTAAAAATGGTGAAGATAGTAAATTTTATGTTATTCTTTTAACCATAACTAAAAACAAACAAAAAACACCAATAGAATTACAGTGAAATTCGTATTTTTTAAAAAATGAATACCCATTTAAAAATAAATACCCTTTATCCATTACCAGGCATAGTCAGTTTTTTGTGGTTTTTTTTTGTTTTTTTTGTTTTTTACAAATGAGAGCTATTCCTATTTCAATATAATCAAAATTATCAAAAGCGTCAAGCACACAGGAATTTCTATTGATTTATTGAAGGATTTTCTTTCTCGATCACTGTTGGTTGTTGATGGGGCATCTGTCAAGAGCATCATTGTACTCGTTCCTGTCAGTACTTACTGTGGTTCATCTTTCAGTGAAGTGGTAAGAGGTAACTTGGGGAAGTGTCAGTCTCCTAAGGGTCATTCAGTTACATCTGGCAGCATGTGTTCTGGCTTTCGGGTGGACAACAACAATTTCTAAACACCTACTAAGAACAGAGCCACACAGACTTTCCTTCCGCTGGAGAAAATGAACTGGTGATATGTGTGTTATATGGGGGCAGGAAGCCAAAGTCCTTCTCAAACTGACCTCTGCCCTTACTTCTCAGATCCATTTCCTCTCGCTTACTCTGCTTCAGCCAAACTGGCCTTTTTTGCTATTTCTGGAACATCTAGATCAGCTCATCTCTCAGTGTTTGCTCTTATTCTTCTTTACTCCCACATCACATTCTCAGTGGAGAACTCTGTAATCACCTTATACAAAATTGCTACTCCACTCCTCTCCTAGCTCAGGTATATCCTACTTGATTTTTCTAAAAACACATACCATCCACAGATGAACTATATATAGTTTTTAAAATGTGTTTAGTGTCTGAGTCCTTCCAGTACAGTATACATTAAAAAAAGTTAATTTTTCCCCCTTGTGTTCACTACAGTATTCCAACCTAAAAGAGTGGCTGATCCATAGTATGCACATATTCATTATTTTGTGAATGAATAAATATATCAGTCAAAGCCTTATTCAATACAAAAAATCAATAATGAACTAATCAAAAGGGTTTTCCACACAAAGGAAATATCTAAGAAATATTACTTAGCTCAACAGCATGGCCCTACTAAAAATCATTTTGCATTACCTCAAGCTCCTTTCCCCTCCAGTGAAAGTGAGAGTTCTTACATCTGTTTTGTTACCATTTCCTTAATTGAAAGAAGTTGGGGCACATAGAGGCTAACGTTCCAACATTGTTAAAAACAATTTTGGAATTTAGAAATTTAGGTATATCTAAAAAATGTTGTTAATAATGTGTTAATTTATTTTAATATAAACCAACTGTTATGGTAATTAGCTTTATGAAAATACACATTGGGTTCCTGCCTTATGCTGGAAAAATGAAATATTTATAAATATCATTATTATGCTTGCAAGTGATACCAACATATTGCTTCTGTTCCAAGGAGAGAGAAATCCCCCAAAATGAAATGTCTGCGAAAGAATTTACAACAGTATAAATAACTGTAAATAAAATATATGTAAATAAAATAAAGCAAATAAATAAAATTAAACAAATTAATATTTTAAAAATGTAAATAAACTAATGTAAATAAAATTTAAATTAAAAAATTTAAATAAAGTACTATTTACTGAACATTCTAGTATGTTATTTTTTTTTAGTGCTTACTATGTTCAATAAAGGGTAGGCCTTTTGCCTGTTAACAAAATCCCAACAAATAAACCTGCTGGAGGCTGGGGCACATCATAGTGAACTATTTCCCCACATCACAATCCAGGCCATAAATCCAACTCTGCTGATTCTACATCATGCTCTAGGCAGGTTCAAACTTCAGAAATGACATCCAGAATTCAATAAACACTATTTTTCAAAAACCAAAAGGCAAACCCTGTGAGAAAGTTGCTCTTTTACACATCCTTTCTGTCTCGTTAGGCAACAGTGTGGAAAGACAGAATTACAGTCATACTGATCAAAATCAAATAATAGAAATAGGGCTATTAAACTGAAATAACTCTGATATTGGGCCTTTCAAAGAAAGGACTCAAAAGAATGAAACCATGAAACCAAATATTTTAATGGGAAGTGTGTATATTGTATATAGTGTGTATAAGAATATGACAGTGTAGAGGACAGGCAATAGAAACCCTGGGGTGCTTGCTGTCTGCCTTGCTCCCCTTGACTCATTCCTGTGGGCGTGGAACGGTAAAAGTTTGCTATCATTCAGACATGATGTCTTTTCTAGTCTGTTCTCTACTTACTGGCTTTCCTCAGTTTACTTAGTTTACAATTTTCTCTGACTTAATTTTCTTGGATTAATTAGAAATTAATCATATCTGTTCTGAAAATAGGCAGGGATCTAACTGCTGCTGTTTCTCGGGCATGTGCCTCACCCATTACTTTATAAACACCATGAGAAATTAGAAACCTGTCTGATGTATTCATATTCACATCCACAGTACATGGCATATAGCAGATTCTTCACAAATATTTTAATAAACATACTAATAAATAAATGTTATTTATAAAAAAAACCTGTTATGTGCCCATTACTGTGTAAGGTTTGTTGTTGCTCAAACATTAAGCAGAATAAAATAAATGAAAACACTTTGCAAACTTTAAATCCCTGTAAATGTGGGATTTTATAAAGGTATTTTTAGTTTCTTTTTTAAATCATTTACTTACATATAGTTTTGAGTCATGACTATTAAATTGTATTTACTTTTTGAAAAATGAAATGTTATGCTACAGTGAATATGAATGTGCTTGTACCATACATGCACTGTTTCATGAAGTGCCATGAAGCCCTGCTTCTTTATAACAGTGCCTATGAATGTTTTCTGTAACGCCACTGTATCTATGAAACAATCAAGAGTATTCTGTTAGTATGCACAGCTTTTCCCATGACCTGAACACTTAACATTCCTAACCAATGAGAGTATGGGAGAATATATGGCATTCTCTTGGACAACTAGCAATAGCTCAGCACACTCTAACAGAGCATTTGGTTCACTGCGCTCTAAATAATCTTTGTCCTAAATCAAGAGTGGTCTGTACTAAACAGCTTCCTCCACCGTGGCCTCTGTTTTTGGCAAACAGTTTTAACGTAATGGCTGACAAGATACATACAAATGTTAGTGATTGGTGTGCAACAAGAAGCAGGGTAAGTGTATACAGCATTTCAGGAGTTCAGCTAAGAATCTGGTGGGGAGATAAGACAGAGTACAGCCAGATCTTTGAGGTCAAGGACTAAAGTTTCTTCCACACTTTATCCCCAGCTCTAAGCTCGACTTCTTGCATATAGTAAGTGCATAATAAATGCTTGATGAATGGATGAAGGAAGAAAAAAATACATAATGTAGGAAGGGCTATTTAGTAGAGTGTCTGGAGCCGTCACTCTTTTCATAAATAGGACAGACAAGAAAGGCTCTACCATAGGTAAACATTTGAGTCAGGCTTTTAGGAAGGACAGATGACGATGTGCAGAATGGAGAAAGTAGGACAAAAGATGACAGTGCTATAAGAAAGTAGGTCCAGGGAAGTTCTGGGTTATCTAATTTTAATTATCACGATGCCTATGATTTCCTTGCTCTTTGATGTTTCAATGAAAATTATTCCAGTTCTCTTCCTTGCTATTATGATTCTTCCCTGCTTTCAAAGGCTCTTCCTAAGGGGGCTGACATCAACGAGGTCTCCATGCTGTGCTGGGGAGGAGGGTATCAGCTAGAGCATGTCTTTCTCATCCTTCAGCAGATGTGGGAAGCACACCGTTGTCTGTCTGTTAAACATGAGTCAAAAGCCCTTCAGCGAATCTTCAGGCTTGGCTTCTTTCCCTTGGCTATTAAGCTCCATTCCCACAGAATTACTACATGTCTAAGGTTTCAAAAACTCTTTGTGTGGGTCTCAAACAGTTATTGTGTTGAATCCAAATTTTGACCTTGGTTAAGCAAGCCCTGGAATCCTTTCGAACCCTGCCCTGGCAGTAAAGTTCCAAGAACACATAACAAAGATGAGGATAAGAAAAACATCTATA
Source organism: Macroglossus sobrinus (assembly GCA_004027375.1). Lineage (NCBI taxonomy): Eukaryota > Metazoa > Chordata > Mammalia > Chiroptera > Pteropodidae > Macroglossus > Macroglossus sobrinus. The sequence continues at coordinate 115,954 of PVKZ01003599.1, forward strand.
CTTTAGTGATCACTCATTCTGTGCCAATCACTGTGTTAAACTTTTTGCATGTAGCATCTCATCTCATACTCAACATAGTCCTGCCTGTTACCTACTATGATTACTCTTACCTACCCCTATTTTACAAATGAAATAAAGAAACTTGTTCAAGTTATACAGCACTGAGTATTAAATCTAGATTTAAAACCCTCAACAGTCAGTTTCCAAAGTCTTCAAGGGCAAGAACAAATGACTCCAGAAACATAACTTACTAATGATGGAAACCCTCAATCCAATACATGAACTGACATCTGCTACAATCTGCACACCCCAGGAGGATGAGAGTAGTGTGTCATGCTTCTTCAGGCACTTAGGTGGAAACTACATGAGCTGAGAGAGCTTCTGTGAGGAGAAACAGAAGTTCTGAAGGAACCAGAGCAGGAGGGTTCTCCGGGGTTGTGGTAGCAATTGACTGGGAGAGGTAACATTGGAAATGACAATTTTGGTTCAGGGAGCAAAGCGAGAGAAACATCCAAGTCTCCTTCAGGTTTTCCCATTAGCAAAGACAGGCAGAGCTATAGGTTTCAGAACACAGACCCTCACCACCTATGAAGACTGTATCGCCTGTGATGAGTTTGACCTTTTTGATGTTTTTTGTTGTTGTTTGTTTGGTTTAACAGGAATCTAGTTCAGTGGAAAGGATGCGCAGAATTGGAGGCACTTGTGTGTGGTACATGACCAGTAGTCACAGAAATCAATTAAAAGGAAAAAGTTGGACACAAAAATTTCATTCAAGTGCAAAGGACAAGACTGACATTAAAATGCTAGCAGCGGGAAGCTTATCATGAAGATGGGGAATCAGAGCAGTTTCCTAGAGCACTTTATTTAGGAAGGCGTTCTAGCCAAATGGATCAAAATTAATGTGCTGATTAATAGTTACCAGTCCTAAAGAGCCCTAGCCACCGCCAAAAGGGCACATTTTTTTCTCCTCCTCACCTCGATGCCCTGCCCTCATCATTTCAAATGAAATTCTCTAAGGTCACATTGCTGCACTGTTTACCTGAACTGAGTCATAGGTTTTTGATTAAGTGTTATTTCTTATGAATCTTGTAAATTTAAGTATGGTTAGGTGAATAATCACTATGGTAGGAGAACTAAGGAGATCCCTTTTACGTGAATTTAAAAAACACATTTAGAGTACATTTCCATCATTCCAACCAGCACAGCTCTGTCTCAGTGGTTCTGCACTGACAAGTGGATTGAAGATGAACCCATGGAGCCTATGCCATCTAGAACCAGTAGAAACTAGTATAATATACTTAAAGGGCATTGAATTTACAAGTACATACCTTTCTCACATATTTTCTCTATTTTGAAAATACAAGCTGTACAGTATTAAAAAATATGGCAGGTAAGGCATTCAAGTGTGGGAGAGTCATAGAGGAAGCTATTTGCTCAAATTATTAAACATGGAGAAATGTAGTATGTGTGCTGTGCTAAAAAAAAGATTCATTAAGCTCAAAATGAAAGTTTTCTAATATAGAGCTGAGGCTGGATAAAAGGGGCTTAGGAATGTCTCTTCCTAAAGACCCAAATAAATAGTATAAATGAATGGGCTGTGTGCTCCTGCATCATTGAAGAAATTATTTATGTTTATTTTTTTTTCTTTGATTCCACTCAATCTAGAATCTACTAAATCCCAAAAAAGAAGGTGCTAAACCTTAGGCTTCCAAATTTTCCCTTATCTCCATCTTTCCCTTCTTCCTTCTATGCTGTCTCAACACTAGGGAAGACACTCATACTGCTTAGGGCTAAACCCTCTGTAATGCTCTATATCCAATTTATTTATTCATTTATTCAGCAGACTGGTATTTTGTGCCTATGTCCAAGCCACTTTCTAAGTACTATAACAATACTACCATGAACAAAAGAAGACCTCTGCTCTAAAGGAACCAACAAAAACATTAATGAAACACCAGAATGGGATTCAAATTTTCACATTGGGCTGGAAATTCCAGTATGATAAGGAGATTGGGCATTGGCTGTGTTTTTCTGAGGTCCTACTGGCCATCTGAAATAATATATAAAAGGAACTTTGGAAATGATGGTGAGACTCAAATATGCTCAGTATAAGATACTTAACCAAGAAAGTACTCCTTCTTAGGCTGTGATCTGATTTGATAGGCAACATGTAATAAGTATTGAAGGCAGTAAGGAATTTGGTTTCCGATCAATTTTTTTGACATATGAGATACTTTGAGGGTTATGCATTTGTGCTCTGGACTGCTTTTTTTTTTTTTTTTTTTGGCAGGGTGTGGGGCATATTACAAATCCCTTGATAATGATTTTTGAGCCAAAGTAAGAAAAAAGACCCACCCTACCTTACTCCACTCCAAACACTCACCTCATGCCTGCACTAAGTGAGAGAAGCACTGAATCACAGATAAGAACTAGAATAACATTAATTGCTTACCATGGGTGTGAGGGTCAGCATTTGAGACTATGAGTGTGAATAGTTCTCCCTGGCAGGCAGACGTAAGACTAATGCAAACATATCAAATAACAGCACCCACAGTGGTCCTGGGAAGACTGGAGAGGCTGCCTCAGAGAACGCACACCACTCGAAATTCTGCTATAGGGAAGGAGGACTTGAGGAGCTAGGCAGCCTAGCTAAGTTTTCAAGTAACGGCTTAAAGTCAAACATGATTGCTATTATTATTTGTGCTCCTTAATAGTTCTCCTCCAGCCTTCTGTGGCATGGAAAAATGAGAGCCAAAATGCTAAAACAATGCAAAAATAAATAAAGGCTATAAAATAAGTGTAAACATGCTATAGAAGCATTTTCAATTTCTCTCTTTTAATGGTACTCTAAAATTCTTGTAGTGATATCCTATAAGAAAACTACATTTTTAAAGCATATTTCTTTCCAGCTTGATTAAAACTGATTTTCATATTTGTTTAATTTCAGTTATGAACAGAAGTTAGAAATTTCCCTTGAGCATTAGATTTCTTCCAGCAATAGTCTCTCTCCTTCTGCTCATTGTCAATTTTCTTACAAAAATAAAATAAAATAAAATAAAATAAAATAAAATAAAATAAAATAAAATAACTGCCCTTATCTCTTCGCCATCCACTTTTAACTGAATCTCTTACAATCTGAGCTCTTAGGACAATTGCTCTTTCAAAGCTGCCTCCATTACCTTTTCTTAGAGCCTTGTTCTTTCTCAGATCTTCCTTGACTTTTATAATAGTTGTTACTGTCATTCATAATATATGCCATGCTATCAAAAAATGCTGTTCCTTGCAACAACCTTTATGTGCTTACACGTTGATGTACACCACTTGCAGGTGTCAACATAATCTTTTGTTATCCTCTGCCATTACACAGTACACTCATATTTGAAGAGGTTGTGGAATGTATCAGCAATGCTGGACTCAGAATTGGAATGCAAACTCATCTAACTCCAGATGCTTTAACTCCCTTCCCTCTTCCATTGTTCCTGGACCGAGATGCAGTGGAGTTTGAAACAATTTCATTAAAACTACTGGAAGAAAGGGCTCAGCCTGGTCAAAACTGTGAATAAAAAGCTTTGTGTCCAGTAGAGCAGATGGTGAGCTTTGCCTTTCTCCCTGAGAGGGGGGGACTCATCTGCCCAGATGGCTTGGCAGCCTTCAGGGGCCCCGCCCTTCACAGGGCATTGCAGTAGGGACTTCCCTTGTCTGTATGGAAGAAAATTGCCATTGGATTGCTGCTTAGGTCTTTGTAAGGCCTATGGGAAATTTCCTAGGACTTGGCTTAATGCACAAAGTCGTGGAGGGGCCTGTCTGAGGAGGGCCATGGTGTTGTCCCAGGCTTGATCTGATTCACTGTCCTGGAAACCTCAGAGGAGAATAACTCTCTAGCCATATTACGATCCCAAACCTTTGACTGATATGTCAGCAGGCACAAGTTCTGATTTGTTGTAGCAGCCTGAGAATCTACTTTCAAGGATATGCCTCTTCCTTTCCAACTATAATGTCCCCTTTCAAGGTGTCTCCCCTTCTGTGTTTGTAACTATTATTAGGTCATTGCTGCAGACACTTGGATATATCCCTTCCCTTTTACCTCTTCTGTTTCCTGTCTTTTTTCCCTGTATTTCTCAACATTGGTCCTTCTCAAGGTTCTAGTGATTCCATTCTTCTCTTTTCTCTCCTCATTACCTTCCCAGATGGCCATGTCCATTCCCAAATCTTCAATAGCTCCTCTGTGGGAATGGCTCCTAATCTCTCTTTTGAGCAACTGTTTTATATTCTAGAGCAGCAGACAAACTGCTCTGCCAGACTTTTAGGCACTACAAATGTAGGGTTTCCTGTTTGCTGCTCAGCAGCCAGCTGAAATGCACGTGAAATGCAGCTCAGTGTTTGATAAACGTTCACTGAACAAATAAGTGAACACGTCTCCTCCTATAACTCATCATCCTTCTGATGAGCATGCCCATTCCCAAAGCATCAATACCTCCTTGAATGAACGAGCCTAAAACAAATTTCATTTTTTCCCGCGTTTCTCTAATATTCTCCTGCTACTACCCTGAAACAGCTTTTAGAATCAGACTGAATTAGTTTGAATCTTTGTTCAATATATTAATAGGATGAAACCTCAGGCAAGTTACTTAGCTTCCCTAGCCATCTCCTTAAAAAAAAAAAAAGTTACAGAATAATAACTCCTATTCTGCTTATGTCAGCCATATACATGCTTGTCAGCTCTAATCACAAATTCTCCTATTTCCTTTAAAGGTACATTAACCGTCTCGTTTAATCCTCACAAATACCTCATGGGATAGGTACAGGTATATCTCTTCTCTATAAGTGAGGTGATAAAGAAACAGGGGAACTGAGAATGTGACTCACTTGCTCAAAATCACACCAAAATCAAGTCCTAAGTGTTATTATTCCAAAGCCCATATGGTAAACCATCTCACTCTTAGATTGCCAGCTCACTAAGTAGTTGAATTCAGACCTTATGAAAACTATAAATGGCATGGCTTTAAATAAAATGATCCTTTAGAAGGCGGTCACTAAATACTGAAGAATAAACAAATATGTTCACCTTTTAAAATCTGATCTCCCAGTCTGATTTCTGGGGAAAGTTTATAAGTATCTCCCACAATGCTGTATTTAAAAAAAATCCACATATTTAGTAATGGTTTTCCAAAGACTTGACGGGGGGGAGTGACGGCAGGTGCATAAAAAAGACATTTTAAGATAAGGAGATATAAGAGCAAGCAGTAATTCAAGCAAACATGCTTCATTGAAAGTTAGATGAGTCAGTACCCCAGAAGCTAAGTAATAATTTCTTCATCAGAACAGGAAATATATGATTGAGAAATTTGTCCTGCTAATTGGGGTTGAAGCAGTTTCGACTCATAAAAAGAAAATAATCAGAAATGTTTCGAAGTTTTTGAAAAGAAGCTAGGCAATGCATTTTAATTCCAGTTGTGGATAGAAATTTAATGCATTTTAAACACGGTGAAAAGGGTGGATAATTGTTTTGTCAGTTAGTGGGATAGATTTAGTCATCTCAACAACGATAAACCTAACTGAAGGAAAGCAGAAAGGCATATCAGAAAATGAGAGATATACAACTAAATGGAGGAAAGCACAATGATTGCTTATGTGAGAAATTAATATTGCAAATTACTTAGTTTAAGATAAAATGAGGAACAAAAATAATTTAGAAGATATCTATTTGACTTCAAAAATAAGAACTGCTCACAGACAGTATGTTGTTGAAAAACTTAAAAAAGAACAAAAACGTTAAGTGAACTATTATTTTCTGAAAGTGATAAGACCAAACATGATATAATTGTTTAATTAGAGATCAATTAATTATAGGTACACTCTTCCAGTGATAGAAACAGTGTAATGTACAGAGTTTGGCTCTGATTGGAGACTGGAAACTGGAAATTTCTAAGTAAAAATACTGATTTGCTTTCTGTGCCAAAGAATAGTAATAAATGTGAGACATGTTTTATGAGCTCTGAGAAAGCTCACAACTTAGAAGTTTCTAGAGAAATAACTTAAGTGTGATCTTTCTCTGACACAATTTGACAAACTTGTTTTGTTAGTTGAGGACACAAGAAAATTTGAGAAATGCTTATAGAATCATGTGATCATTAAAGTTCTGCTAAGAATAAGAGAAAAATTGACACAAAAGATTCTGACATTGAAAAAAAAACAGAAATGGAAAAATGCCTTTTCACATTCTAAGTTTATCTGTGAATAAAAAACTAGGGGAAATATTGGGTAATGTTATAGATGCTTCTATAAACATAGTTATTATTTTGTTAAAATTGAAGAATTCTTTGGCTGCATCAGGGATGCCTGGCTAATTAGAGATTTGCAAAAAAAAAATCACTTAGAGAAAGTCACTTAATCTTGCTGTGCCTTAGTTTCCTCATTTGTGTAATTGGAGATGTTTCTTTCTTAACCACAATTATATACACTACTATGTTTTCTTCTAATATTAACATTTTATGGTTATGGAATAACAAATACCTAAGAAAGAAGTTATACATAAATTAAAACAGAGTGCTGTGAAGATCTAATATGCTTAGGCATTTGACAATTTAACTCTTAGGTCCATCCTTCAAATACTATGATATTAGATTTGACATGTATGCTAGACACACGGTTTTTAGGATGCTATTTAAAAACAGTCTGATGAATGGTGTCAGATATAGCATGTCAAAGGCTTCAGTAAACTCAAATGATTATGAAATTAACTCTCAGAAATCATTACCTTGACTTCTGCAATATAATTCTAAGAAAGTCAGATGTTCAAGAAGGTCCAAAATGTTCATCTTGGAAAGTGCCTAAGTAATGGGAAAAGTGATGAGAAGAGTCTGAAATTTGAAAATAACCATATATATATATATATATATATATATATATATATATATATAGTAATTTTACCATGCATTAACTCTTGTTTTCAGTGGACTTTTGCAAGTCTGTATTGTGTTGACCTGAAAGATTTAAAAACCACTTGAATTAAGTCAATGTTTGCCATGTCTGCCATGCACATTATAGAATGTATTAAATACCATGAAAATGTACTACTGCATAAGATAAGTTTAGCTCCTTCTTTGTTCTGAGGTAATTTGATCTTTTACTAGTCAAACAAACCAGGTGTTACCAAACAGAACTATGACGTGACATTGACATCTGCCTTGTTCACTGGCTACATGGAGCTAGGGAAGGGATCTATAACAATATGGAAGCTGATGGAGGGAGTTACATTGTGAAAAGTCTGGAGCAAGAATTAAAGGACCTATTTTTCTACCCAGCTTGACTAATAGTTAACCATGAGGCCAAAACATGTCTCTTCATTTTGAATAGAACTAAATGTTCCTGTCTTTTCTTTCTCTTTAAAACTTTATGGCCTCATCGAAAAGGCTGGGAATCTGAATGACTAAGATTTAATGTATTCCATAATATTTCATCCAGATTTGAGAAATTCATCAACCAAGTGGCACTGAAACACAGACAACTATACATGCACTACATTGAGTATGAGATCTCAGGACCGAAACAGAAACAAAAATAACATATCAGGTTTATAATCAGAAAAGAGAGGGTGAATATCTTCCCCTCTACCTCTTCTTCAGAGGTTTTGAAAATTCCACTGAGAGCTAGATTAAATCACGTCTCCTATTTTTTTTCTTTCAAGCCCCACAGATATCCCCTGTATTCAAGTTTTAATTGTTTTACAGATTTTTCACAATT